>PNEQ01083655.1:19306-52793 GCA_003012365.1 Medauroidea extradentata | reverse complement strand
CAGGTCGAGTTCGTCATATGTTCTTTCACTAATGTTGTATTCAAATAGGAAAATACACGGAACTACGTACAATAAATCGCTACCAACCATACAAGCAGTAAAGTTACTCTTGTTAGTGGTGATGTATATGCAGTAACGGCTAGTGATTTTTTTCAAAGGTTAAATCTTTAGTGCTCACTTTATTCCGAATGGCCTATAGTAAATTTTGATGTCAAGTTCTGTGGAAATATCTAGCGGCAAAAATGCTAAATTGGCATCCCTGCAGTTTGGCCGCATACACTAACGGAAAAGCCCAGCATTCTTAATGATGCGGTTCCAGCATGTAATCCACATTTTACTGTCAAAGCCCAACTGTTCGGCCAAGAGCCAGATAGATACGTTAGGGACAGCGGTGTCATAAATACCATAATTTGTTTCCAACTACATGGAATTTTTTTTATTCTGATATGCAAAAATATCCGTATTTTTATCAGAGGAATGCGAGGAAATCGGTATACGGGTTTGCGTACAATCCTTCAATTTATAGTTAAGTTTTCAGTTGTATCTTGTGTCATGATTAGCTCAACTCCCTCTGCTCTACCCAGCATCTCTAGTTAGTGACCAGGAAACGTAGCGAATTACATAGAACAAACCAAGACTTTTATCTCAATTTATATTTCAGCCATCTTCGATACTAAGGGAGAAGTTACTATAAGGATATTAGTGTATCTTACGTTCTGGAGCACATCAAGGCAGAGAAAGCATGAATACGACTTGAGCTGAGTCCAAGTTCTTATGAAAACATCTGCGAATAGCAACCGCCATCTTTGTTACGCTTTACCCAGCGAGGTGGCGTAACGGTTACACGTCGTACTCGCATAAGGGAAGACTCACGTTTGATTCCAGGCTTCGGCCGTCCTGAGTTCGTTTGTACACTGCTTCCCGAAGAAAAAAACTCCAGGCAAATATTGGAATGTTTCATGAACACAGACCATGGTCGTTTCCTCTTCCATTCCTGTTCTTGTGTCAAGTTGTGTGTACCCATCTTTATATGTAGTATACCATATGGTACGTCATCAGTACTCAGCAGCTCACCTCAAATTGAATACTTATCAGTATGGTTGACACTAGGAATAAAACTGTATTTAAACACGCTAAGATTCTCTATTATACGCAACAATAAAGCTGACATAAAATAACAATTGTTGGAGGGTATCATGCCATAGTTAACCAAGCACATTTAGTCATTCTAAAGCATGGAAATTCTTTTCTTTTATCCTAAACTAGATTGTTTATTTATGACTAATAAATAAGATCAATGGGTATAATAACATTATGTTATGTATACAAACACTGATGTTCAGATGTTCATGTTTCATGTCATAATTAAGACTTATTTTTCCGTACATTTGGTTCACTATGACGTCAGATCCTCCATTTTTGAGCTCGCAATAAACTTTTATTTTACAAAACACTTTTCTCAAACAATATAGCAGAAGTATAGTACGAAAAAAAACTGTGAAGGACAACAAACAACATTTCAAACATTTACAGTAAATTCCGGTAAGAAAACTAACTTCTCATTCATTGTTGCATGCTCTAGATCTTTTGCGCATTAACATTAAGCTTATAATTTGATAGTTTGGTTTTATCATATTTTCGCCCTATTTGTGTCGTCTGTTGCTACGGGGACTGCCTGAGATCCTGCACGTCAGTAGATTCAGCGTGGAGTAACGCAATATGTAGCCTCCAACCCAGACGCTATCGCTACTTAACTATTCGTAATGTTTTGATTAGTAATCTCAGAACCAATATAAACGCTGGTCAGTAATATCAGCTGCTGCCCATAGACCTATAGAAGCATTATTTCACTGGCAGCTAAGCAACACGTTCGCAGTACAAGCCAAGCGCGTTGCCTATCTTCCAGGCATTGGATGGATAATCGAATCTGGAGGCTATTATTCTTGTAATCGGGACTCTTTTAGATAGTTGCGTGGGGTGGAATAGGGATCTTATTAGAGGTAAAACGGGGCCAGCGGGGGCAGCCACAAATATGTTTTTGTTAATTTTAAATATGGGGGTTGGTAATAATAAACTCTTCCAAGCAAAAAAGTAATGCATGAATGAAAAACTTTGCCATTTGTTTAAATTTCGATACATAATAACAAAACGTACGTCTTAAATTTAAACTTCACAAAAATTAGAAGTATGTTTTTAAATAATTTTCAGTCCAGTATTCCTTTAAAAATGTAAGGTGTTTTTATAAGAGTTATTATGCAGCTCAAAAGCAGAAAATAACTCCTAGGCTGGGATTACGATGATTTCACTTTCACTGATCTATTTATCACGTTCACGTGTACGTGAGACGTGATCTGTTGAGGTTCCACTACTATAATTCTTCACGTTAGCCGTAAAAAAAGCAATAAAAATCATTTGACGAGTACAGGCAAATATATATGGACATTACAGAAAAAATTCATTCTTTCAAAAAGTTTTAACCGAGAAGATCACGTGTAGGCTATCACATTTAAAAGCTAGTCACACATAGCTTTTCGATAAGTGAAAGTGAACGTAAGTATAAGGTGACAAGACTGTGATAGGTCCCATTTAAATGTCAAAGTGAAAGTGAAGTCATCGTAATCTCAGCTTTAGGCGGTCGCCGTAAGAAAAACACAAACGGCCAAGCAATTTGACTTATAGGATAAAATAAAATAAAATTTTGAGTCTGTTTTAAAATAATTTAACTTGTACGTACATATGCATTGTAATTACTTACAGCAAACAAAATTCTTCAGACTCGGTTTAATGTTGCTTATAAAATATCAGAATCGCAGGACTCTCAAATAACAACTCAAACATTAATTAAAGTAAAACTAGAGAAGCTGGAAAGCATTACTTCAGTTTCACCTGAAATCTCATCGCCATAGGTACATTTTTATCAAATAAACTTGAAAACCAATAACGAAGAACTTTGCGAAAAAAATCTCTTGAATTCAACAACAAAACGAAAAAGCAAAACAATTCTTTCCGTTAATTTACAGGTCGTTTTGAGGAAAACCTCGTTGTTTTAGGTTAAACCCTGATGTGTATGTATATATATATATATATATATATATATATATATATATATATATATATATATATATATATATATATATATATATATAAGTTAAGTATATATATTTCTTGTTTTATATTATTGTTCTCGTGAATAGCACATCAACTACAAAAAAAATACTCCTTCATATTTTGAGTGTATATGCTAATTAACGAAAAGAAAATATATAATTTCCGTTTTTCGTACATTAATTATTCGTTCTTGAACGTTTAATTTTTAAACACTTTTGTTAAAATGTTTTAATCCCCGACGCAAAAAGATGGGTGTTATAAGTTTGACGTTTCTGTGTGTGTATCTGTGTATATGTCTGTGGAATCGTAGCTCCTAAACGATTGGACCAATTTTGACGTGTTTTTTTATTTGAAAGCTGACGTGATCGAGATGGTTCTTAGCTATGATTAAAGGAACTCTTTTCAGCCGTTTAAAGATAATGATCTCTATCGATGGCTTACTTTTAAAACCTCGTAAGTCCACTTTTGTTCGAAAATGAGTTACACACACCATTAGATTCAGAAAAACCTGTTCCATAATCGTACAAAAACCTCGTATAGACTGCCAGAGTCATCTATGGTGAAATAATGAAACCTCGTAACTTACAGCGCCATAAACTTGAACACAAAACAGCAAAGATGTTAGAAAGGTCCAAATGGAGCATGTCGCCGGGAATCGTAACCAAACAAACGCTTGACGTAGCTGGTATCAATATGGCCGACTAATTAAAAAATTGAGGAAATATTAGTTAAGAGGTGTGTAAACAGGGCTAAAATATAGAGTTTTCAACCTAAAACATCAATTAAAGAGCATAATACATTAATTTATCATAAAAAATACCTGTCTGATGCAAAACATAGTATGTCTGAAACTATTGCTTGGAGAACATTGGATCTGGTGTATTGTCATGTGTCGGTGTTAAATTTGAATAATTTAGTGTACAAACATAGAAGAAATTGCTTCAGAATCCCGAAAAAAGGTTTGATGTTTACATTTACGTAATAAAAACTCTTATATATGTCTTAAATGTGTCGTAATAATGATTTAATTTCATGACAGACTTATAAATATACTGCTACACGACTTGTACAAAACTTACGAGGGTTTGTGTAGTGTATTTTATATTAACTACGACTTGAGTCAATGTTTTAATTGCTAACTTCATCTTTAATCTGAATTAGTAAAATTAGAATCAAATTTATACAAGAAAACAAGTACGTTTAAGGTAGCAAGGTCAAAAATTAACAGTATATTATTTTATCATGCCTTGTTTTTGTTACTTAATTTAACATAGACATACAAGGTTTTATTTTTACATTACACATTCCCAATATTATACATGCAAGGTTTTGTGTGTTCATAAGTTGTTACCTGTCAGTTGGTTGGATGATTTGTTTATTCATTATTTAATTGCATTTCATGTGTATGTAAACAAATTTAGTAGCCAATTTTCGCTTGCAAACAAGTGCATTTAAAGTAGGTATGAAATGTACTGAGGGCGCTTCCACACCCTTAGGGCATCTCACCATAATGCACCCTTTGGTACTTAAATTTTTACACATATTACCACGACCATTGTTTCACATCTGGCTTCAACTTTTGCATTAAGGCAGGGGGGTGGCCTTGCTTATGGATGTGTATAACAGCTTGGTGGTGAAGCCACCTTTCTTGTAAGTGCCCCAACATGGTGCTTATTAACTCAACACTTTCAGCTAATGCACTGCTGTCTAAATCCGTTTATTGCTATCAATTTTTTGAACCAACCTTTTAAAACAACTTTGTGCATGCCTTATACATTTGTTTTCAGGAATTTATATCCATTTTATACCTATCACCATTTTGGGACACAAAAAACAGTAACAAAATATTCCTTCCATGATGTCTTAGCATGGCATCTCCAAATAATCCTACTTCCATGCTTTCAGGTATATCAACGGAGAGCGGATTTAACTGTGGCATTAGCAAAGGATGTCATGTCACAAGTGGAACAAACTAAAAAGGAAGATAGTGAAATGGAGGCTCCTACTGGAGAAAATGAAAGCTTCAAGTGTGTGGTGATGAACAATGATGAAAATCGAAACACCTCTTCATTGGTTAATAACGTCTTAATAACTAAGGGAAATCTAAGTTAAAATATGTTCATAAGGAATAGGGCTACTAATATGGAAGAAATGGAAGTGGAATACCAAGGTTTACAAGTTGAAGAACCAGAAATAGAAGATAAAGGTGGCCAATAAGTTAAAAGTGCAAGGGATGCTGATACAGAAGATTTGGAAGCAGGAGATGAAGGTGGCCAACAATTTGAAAGTGCAAGAGATGTTGATACAGAAGATATGGAAGCAGGAGATGAAGGTGGCCAACAATTGAAAGTGCAAGGGACGCTGATACAGAAGATATGGAAGCAGGAGATTAAGGTGACCAACAAGTCAAAAGTGGAAAATATGAAGAAATGACTGATAGGTTAGAAGAAATTATCGCGGCAGAGAATGTAGAACTAAACCTACAACTTGAAATTGGTGAATAGTTTGACATTGTACCAAGATATATCGGTACTGAAGCAAGGGATAAAATGAAGTAAAAACAGTTGAAGGTAATAGAAATTATAATAATGTCACAGGAATATCAGATGATACAGATTTTAATTTAGATGATCTCCCTTTATTTTCCTTGCAAGATGATGGATCACTTGTACCGTTACACATGGATGGATCACTTGTACCGTTACACATGGCTGGATCACTTGCTTCATTTGATTTACCTCAACATGAAACCCACACAGAAACAGATTTACTTCAAGTTAGAGAAAATGTAATGGTCTCCACATGTGGTGCATTATCTGTTAACAATGAGAAGTCGACGACGACTGAAACTGAAGGAGTGGAGATGGTGCCTTTGCAAGATAGTGAACATGAAAATTCTGGTAACACACAAAGGGAACGGCAAAGAAAAGCGAATTCGCGTGAATGGCTCTGTAAACAGCAGAAAATGAAGAGAGAAAGAGGAGAAGAATATGTAGGTTTTAAAAAGGGCCTGAAGGAAAGTGGGTAGCTGACATACCTAGAAAAGGTAGAATTTTAAACCTGTCTGCAACTGCAAACTGGGCTGAATGCAATCGAAGATACAATGCACGAGATTGACAGGAAAGATATTTTTGGTAAATTTTGGAATGAATACGACTGGAAACAGCGAAAAACGTTTGTTTCAAATATGGTGCACCAAATGCCTGCACAAAATAAAAAAAATAAGAAAAATGAGATTTCGAGATCAGTATCTTTGATGTTTCATTTGAAGAACCTAAAGGGGGCCTCATTAGAGTGTGTATGAAGATGTTCCTCAACACTCTTTCCATCGGGGAATGGTCGGTGCTCAACTGGATTAAATCATCACATGATACCGACGAAAACGAAGATCAAACTGAAGACTTGACTAGCCACAATGGTCCATCTACTTGACAGAAATGTAGAAAAACACAAAGATTGTCAACACGATTTGCTGATCAGAAAAAGGGACTAGTAGATTTTTTTATTCGTTACCTAAAATGGAATCTCATTATTGTAGACAGTCTACAAAGAAACTCTACTTGGAACCTTGTGGCAAACAAAGGCATCACTTTATGAATTTTACTCGAAGAGTTGCAAGGACAAATCAACAGAGCCACACAGTATAAAAACATTTACTGAGGTATTCCTGCACCAAAATCTGAGTCCTTTTAGACCCAAGAAAGATCAGTGTGATCTCTGCTGTGCAACACAAAAATGAAAATGTGACAGAGGAAATCTATTTGAAGCACATTTAACGGAAGGAGGAGAGTGACAAAGAAAACATGGTTATTGACCATGTTTATACAACGGACTTAAGAGTCTGTTTTGTTGTGTCCATTGTTGAAAGCATCAGCAATTTATTATAAGATGAAACTTATTGTCCACAACTTCAAACTGTTTAATCTCAGAACACACGATGGCTTCTGCTTTTTGTGACAATAAGCAGAAGGTAGTGTCACATCGAACGAATTTTCCTCATTAATTTGTAACTTCATTTGCAGTGAAAGTGGGATCAAAGAGAAGGAAGCCATACTATTTTACAGCGATGGCTGTGCTGCACAAAACAGAAATGTCACCCTTTCAAATGCTCTTCTTTTCTTGGCTCAAGAAAAAAAACTTACTATAGTGCAAAAGTACCTAGAACTTTAATAGAAAAGCGCATAAAGAATCACGAAATTTACTCACCAGCTGGTTACATAGAGGATTGTAAAACTGCTAGGAAGCATCCCAAGCCATATGCAGTTCATGATCTCGACGATACTTTTTTTTAAGAATTATTCCCTCCTCAAATATGTTCCATCTATTCGGCCAGGAAATAAAGAAGGTGATCCTACTGTGGCAGATATTCGTGCATTGAAGTACACCCCAGAAGGTGAAATAATCTGCAAGATGAATTTTGATGAAGAATAGCAAACTCTTGGAAAACGGATCAGGAAAATTCATTCGGAATCTTCTAGAACACTCATAAAACCATTCATCAATGGACCAAGAAACATCAAGGCAGATAAGTTCAAACATATGCAAGAACTTAAAGTAATGATACCGAAGGATCTTCACTCCTTCTACGACAACTTGCCACATGAATAAGTTATGTTACAAGCAATGCCTTAATCAGTATAGTGTCATGTTTCAATTATTAGTGTATAGTGTGACATTCTTAGTTGTAATATGAAAAAATGTTTATACCCATTTGCAAAGTGAAGTAATATTTGATTTGTTTGCGTTTTAATGTTTGTGTTTATGTACACATAAGGGTTGTCTTTTAAGATGCTTTATAAGTCATACATCATAATATTTGGCATTTCTAAATGCCTAGCCTTTTAAAAAAATGGATTTAGTTTAAGACAATGACATGTTACTTTTAAGAGTGTCCTAATAAGATTTATTGTAAGTTATCCATTGCAATAATATTTGAATTATTACGACTTCCAGGAAAAAAAATTAAATTGGTAAATCTGGGTTTATCTCTTGCCTTGGAAAACAAAGTTTTTGCGAATATTATGTTAAGTTACAAAGACCCTATTACAGGACGAGTCTGTACATAGTATACGTAGCCAGAGTAATTTTTCAAGTTTAAAATATTTGGAAACTTCACTTTACTATTAAAATTTGTTGAGCAAAATGTAAGAAACTTATAAAATATGTGATAACATTATCATTTCCTATTAGTCTACTGGTTTACTTATTTTTGTAAAGTTTTCTTTTATACAAAAGTAAAACTTCAAGCTTACTACAGCAATAAAATTAAATGATCTCTTAGGTACTGTTTTCTTCTATAAAATAAACTTTTATGTCTGAAAGTACAACTTTTAGCCACTTTGTATTTATTTCAAACAAATCCTCATTCATGGCTATTCTTGTACAGAGTATAAGATTTAAATTACAACCTAACTTTTCATAAAAATTTAATTCTTGCTAACAATAAAACAGTTTTACTGTTTCCTAAAACTGAAAAAATTTGGTATCAGGTAAATAGCTTGTAAGTCCAGTTTACTTCCATACAAAATACTTTTAAGTCTATATACATTAATTTTTTTGCCACGTGTTGTAATATAAACAAATAACTATCAGAGAGTGGGTTCGTAGAGCAAGGCAATGCTATTGTTATCAATTACATCATCAAAATATTCCTCGAATATAAATAATACGGTTTTTTGTCTCCCCTGAAAAATTTCATATTAAAGATTTAACGAGGTTTTGAAAGTAAGCCATCGCTATTCTAGTTTTTAACTATTTATTACAGGAAGTGTTGCTTAGCAACGATGTAATGAATGCAGCTACATAATCATTGTTATTTTCATTGTAAACTAGAAATACTAGACATTTAATAGTTAAGGTCTTGTTACGGAGTTTTGCAGTGATTTCGAAAATATTTTTTTTATTGCTACCTAATACTCATATTAAAATTTTGCTGCACAGTTTTGACACTTATATGTTATAATTTATAGCTGAATTTTTTGTAGAATTATACTGAACGGTTTTTTTAGATTTCATTACCCAAATTACTACGTTTTTCGTCGTGAAAATAAGCAAAAATGAAGGAAATTATTTTTTTGCTGGCGAATGGTACATTATTTTAAAAAACGCGTCCACAGTATTGTGCATCATATGATTGCACATTGACTCAAATTTTTTCAAAACTTTTGGTTAAAAAATATTTGAGTTATTGGCACTAGTCTGAAAAAAACTCGGGAACAAGCCCTTAAGGTAATGCATTTCGTAATATTTGCCGTTCAGCTAAAGCAGATTTGTCATGACGATTATTAAATTACATGACTTAAGGCCACTTAAGCGTTGCTCTACAGTTTCATTAGATTGTTAAATACTGGTATACCTAGCATTAATTTTTTGACGTAAACTACGTTCTACATAACTTTCTTTAGATCTCTGCAACGTCTTAGTCAACGCATACCTCTCCAAACGACGCTGTCTGTCTTGTGGACTTTCGAGTAGCATTAGATAGCAAGAACTGTTGTCTTTTAGGAATGTGGTCTTCAGGCTGCGTTAATTTGCGCCTTTTGGCTTCATTTTGAGCTTTTTTTTTAATTTTTCTCCCAATCCCCGTGTTAAACACTTTCACTAAAGCTTACAAAATATGTAATGAGAAACTATTCAAATAAACTGAATAGTAATTAAACTCTGCAACCGTAAACTAAGTCTATGAAATAATCACATAAATATAAAAGAATTACTATTATCATCCAACCAAAAAAATTTTTGTTTGAAATCAATGCGTACCAATAACTTATTTACAAACAAAATATTAAAGAAAAGCTCTAAAAAGTAGAATAAATAAATAAAATATATTTCCTTACCATTTTACTTTAATAAAAGAACCCATTAATATTTTGATGATGAGCGTCGTCAAGTCTGGGGACCACTATGTGAAGAAGTATAATTAGTTATACATAGGTATAAAAAATAGAAAATACCTACTAGTTTCAAATTGTACGTATTAACTTAGTTTTGTACATCAATCTTAGAACGTCTACTAAGTTCATGCAGTGTTTCGATATTGTACCAATTATATAAGAGGCGTTCGCTTGATAGCCGCGCGCGATGTACAGTATTTGGCAAGGTGGGCGGGGGCGTCACAGAATGTGACGAACCGAACGGGCAGACACGTTCGGGCTGATGTCGTTGACGGTTGTATATATTTTGCGAATTTTTCGGAGTAAATTATTCAAGACAGAAAACTAAACGATTGGATATTGTAGGTTTGTTACATGCCAACGTTGCTTACATAGAGTAAGTCGTATAATCCATATTTTATCATTATCAATATTATTTTAATTTGTATTTTTTTAATTTTATTTAAATAGCGGTCCCTCAACGTGACGACGCTCATCATCAAAATAATATTAGGTAGACCCAGTGGCGGATTTAAACAGTTATCTTATAGAGGGGGGTGGGTAGTATGCATTAAGAAGTATATATACCCAACCCACGAACCAAAAGCGGGGGATCCGGGGGTCCTCTCCCGAAAAAATTTTATTTGCAGGAGTTTTCAGGCCAAAAATTTGAATGTACTGCTTAAAATTTTTTTATATTTTTTACGATAAATTATGCTTGTAAAAGGAAAATCTTTGTGCTGATACAAAAAAAATTCTGACAGGCCATGTGGTAACCACCCCAATTAAAAAGAGTAATAACAATCAATTATAAGCAATTATCGTAAATTACAGATATAATAGTAAACGTGTCATGCGACGATTCATTCTTCTCGTCATCGTGTCAGGATACCGATATTCTCTATGTACAGAATTGTATTTAGGAAAAACAGAAATGTAGATAATCTGTCTTTGTGGAAACAGCAGGTGCAAGTGTCTGGGCCTTCTCGCCCCCACTAACGCTCATTCAACCCCCCTATCTGCCGGACGAGAGGGGAGGAAAGCCAGTCTATTGTGTTTAAGATACAAATGTTTAATAGTTACAATAATTACAATGTGTGAAATTTTAGGAATTAATGAAAATACATGTAAGGTATTTGTCAAAGTGCAGATGAATGAAATTATATAATAAATTCGGCAGTGGCAGGAAGTTAAATATGTCCTTGAGGGGCGGGGCCATCTTTCGGAAGCTGTCTCCTGATTGGTCCAGCTGAACCAACGCCTGCAGGGTACGCGACAGGAAGGTTGCGCCAAACAAGAGCATGGCTAGGTTGTTGACAGATTTTAGGACAGATGTTTTGTAGCCGCGGAAGACGTCGTTAAGACGCAGATAACAGTGGGCCGGGTTGCTCAGGGCGTCAGTTCAGGAGCCGGACACCTTTAGACAGACAGTGTTGATTCAAGACATCGACGACCCGGGTGACAGCGCCGGGCGTTTTCAATTTATGCGTCGGGACGCCCACGAGTTGCGGTATTCGAACCGGTTATTCAGAGGTATTGCAAAGCGTCACAAGTTAGGGCGGCAGACCGCTGACGACGCTTGTGGTAACCTTCAACGTATTTTAGCTACGTATTGCTGAGACTAGCGGGCGTATAATCATCAAGTGCAAAACCAACAAACCTTGTATAATAGCAATCATGCCACGGGAGGACAGTGAAAGCTTGCTATCTGGTTTAAACTGAACTGCCTGACTTCTTGTTACTCCACACACTTTACACCACAGAACTTTAGGTTGCCGCAAATTTAGTACAATTTTAAGATTCTGCATATACGATTTTTGTTGTTGTGTTAGCTCTTGAAAAAGTACCCTAATTTTAATGAATGACAAAAGATGCACAAACATTTTGAATCTAGAAACTATAAGTGTTTATTACGTGCTACAGATACACTGCATTCTGTGATGCAATTCTTAATAACCACATTGGAAATAATAACCTACCAGACCTCACAAAAGATAGGCGCGACCTGGTAAATTTTGCAATAAATTTTGTTCTGCTGGTCCACGATTTTTCCCGGGGATCTTCCGGTTACCCTGTCCCTTCATTCCGGTGTTGCCGCATACTCACATCAGGTCACCCATCACAAGCACAAAATACCTAGTTGTTAAGAACTGATCAAAATCTCTTCACTCATTCAAAATTTTCATGTCACGGGAACATATACCCCGAAAACCAACAGACTTGTTGAAACTAAAAACTGTTTATTCTGAAATTAGATATCACGAGCCAATGGCTATTCGCTCAAATTTATCGACACAAGAATAAAAATAATGTATTTTTAAGACATTTTTGAAAGTCTAGTAAAAATCCTTTACTTTAGATTTTTTAAATACACAAATTTGTTGTTTTTAATTTTTATAGCAGTTAGCATACAACCTGCGACATTAATTAAAGTTCAGTGTTAATTATTTATCCACTATTATTCATTAAGGTTTAGCTGGGATATGTTCCCGAAACATCGAAATGTTGATTTTGACATGTAGTTATGGGAAATCTATGCACGCTAAAATAGTGTTCTTGGGTTGAAAATATAGTCACTGGTAACATAATACTATAATACTAACTAATCAATTAACGCTATTTCGAACAAATTAAATGTTAGAATTTTTCACGCTAGAACGACCTTAAAATGCTTTCACGGTATAAATAACCTAATAAAATCGAACCTGTGTCATAGTATCGCCGTCTCCTGTTGCTTCACATTTCTGCAGTTTACTAAAAATATGTAAACAGGTATTTTTCTCTATCTGCCTAGTTAGTATTCAACATTAAAACATAACGTAAAACACTTCACAACAAATATATTTGAAACCATCACTCATTCATGGCACACTAGTGACTGACAGTGCGTAAAGACACTCCGCCCCCTCCCCTTTTCCCTCCCCTCTTCGAACTGACCACTCGTCCTCCTACTGAGAAAGTGTCGAAAGGGATGTTACACAAAATTAAGAACAGGAGATATATCCCCACAGCACACAGCGCTTTTCGAGCAAGAACGACCCTCGCTTACGTAAAACGGAGCTTGAAAAAAGGGAAAAAGTTGTTTAACAATATTGAATTTTGCAGCTATGATCACATAAAATGTACATATTATATGATTGTCTATATTAAGTCATTCGTGAGTCCGTATGCATGGTTGAATATTATTTGCAAATATTTATTTGTACAAATGGAATGTTTCTTCTTTATATATTTTAACAATTTTCTTCACAAAAAAAAACCACACATCAGGTTCTTAAGGGGGGGGGGGGCGGTCGCCCCCTCCGCCCCCCCTTAAATCCACCACTGGGTAGACCCTACTATTAAAGAAGTTAAAAGGCCAAGAGAGAATTTTTTTTTTTACATTTTAGAGTTTATTTTATGTCGGGGGTTTCTAAAATTTTTAATTTTACTTTTAAATTGTTTACTATATTTTGCAAAGTAAATTTATTCTTATGATTTTAAGGCAATGTTAACGTATTTCTGTTAAGAAAAATAATTTCCTCAATATCAATTTTAATGCAATAATTGTTTATTGTTTGTGAATGTACTGCCGAAGTTTTCCCAGCGTCTTTCTTCGTGCAGAAAATTACCGTGATATAGATAAGTTAATTATACAGGCTGATAATGAAGTGGTAGTCACTGCGATACAAGTGTGCTCTTTGAGATGTTAAACTGCGCTATTATCCGGGAACATTCCCCAACGACTGTCCGCCTTGCAGTTCTGTTTGAATTGTTCACTGTTACTGAAGCTTGATTGGTCCACGTGACCTCGGCGTCAGTGACGACTGGCTTGTATACCAATGAGTAGAGACGGAAAAAATTCGTTTGTTCTCTGTAGGCTAGCCTCCAAGAATATATGTGTGTTCAAGCAGACAGCAGCTGTTCATTAGCTGCTCGCTGACACTGTGATATAAGACATGGTATGTTGTTATAATAGGCTCAGAGACTTCCAGGAGGTGCCAGGTAAGTCAAGAGCCAATTTCGAAAGTGACGTGAACATATAGTTGCTGGAATTATAGCGAGTGTGTAAGTGATAACTAAGTCTAGGGCTAGGAATATTTCGCGAGTTCAACAACCAACATGCTAGAATCCATTATCCTGTGTATACCGAAGCCCTACTATTTGTCAATTACCTGCTACTCATTCAGACAACAGACAATAAACGAATAGACGGGGCTTGAGTATGCATAGGACATTGGATTATAGCATGCAGGTCATTGAACTCACGAATATTTCTTAGCCCTAGTGATAACGCGTATTTTTAAGGTCTACTAATGAGGCTTCAGAAAAGCACCAGTGCAGCACAGAAGTGTAGATCACACCGGCCCGGCGTGGCGTAAAGATGTTTGTAAAGCTTCGGCCGACAGACATTCATTCGAACAATTTTCAACGTGCATGTTGTAATGTTAGGCGCGGTGAACGTCAGTTTTCTACATCATATTTTTATTGTAATACTTGTACCATATTTTTTTCTTATTTTAGACATCAGTTGTTACTCAATTTTTCTCTTATGAAATGGTTTTAGCTCTCTCTTTTTTTTTCGTAATGACTCGTAAACATCAAAATTTGCATTTTACGGTTTTAAGTACGCGAATAAAATATACTGACGTACCAAACCGAAACAAAAAAATTACAGTGAATAAATATTTTAGGTGTTTTTGAAAAAATTCTGAATTTTTAAATTTTTACTTGTAAATTTCAGCAAAAATGTTATCTAAAATAAGAATTAAATATCTGGTACAAAAATAAAAATAAAAATATGGCTTTGAAAACTGTTATAGACCGTACGCTTAAGAGTGCGTGGTTGATAAATAAACGCTGAAAACATCAATTGATTTCTACGCTTTTTCAGAAGACAATATGGATAAAATACTCAATAACAATCCTAGATAACGCTATTTGCCAACTTTATGAGTAAATATTTATCCATAATTACTAATTCGTTACGCGTGATCTCTTGCGCCGCAGTTAAGTACACGAGGTTCCAGCGTCAGAGATTGTGCCTCAGAAGTTCGTAACACTGGAAACTAGTTTGTTTTAAACGTTGGCTAAAACTATTGTCTAGAATTTCTATTGTTTAATGTTCGCAAATTAGCTTCAAGAAACCTACAGTTATAGATTAATGATTTTAGCGTTGAATTATGTACCACGCCCTCTTAAGGTCTCTCATTTACATTTCTCGCGGCCAGTATTGGCGAAAATGGTTGTTTTATGTTACTTTTACTATGTGAATATCTTGGCGCAGATAGAAAAAAGTATAAACGTGTGAAATATATATTTTGTTTATTATCACGTGTTGTAGTTATAGGGTAACCACTAAATTTCTCGTAGAAGCGATTTATCAAAGAGAAGACTACACGCAGGTTCAGTGACTTGCGCCTAGATAATAGGGCGAGGTGTAATGCGCGTGCTGCGCCACGCAGTTCAGTGGCGGCTCGTGTGTTGTTGCCAGGTGGGGCTGCAGATAGTCGGAACTGTACACTCTTGATGAACGCGCCGTAGACCAACGACCATGCGGCTACTAGATGTGTTGTGACCACTCAGTAGTAAGTGGCACCTGCACATCAGCGTGTCAGTGGCTGTAGAGTCAACCAGCGCACAACCCTGTACAGCTCTTGGCAACTGCAGCCCTACCTGGCAACAACCAACGAGCCCCCACTGGTGCAGTTATGTTCGCCCATGGCTCCATCTCAAAAGTATCGGTGTTCAAATTTCGAACATTCCAGCAACGCGTAAGCCATGCTAATTTCAAAAAATGGTTTGCTACTCATCCGTTTACAGCACACTGCCTACAGAAACATTTCTTTTTGTGCGCTGTAAATATTCACGATCTCAAATTAAAATGTGGGACTTGGAAAGCATCATGCCAAAGAGTATAGAAATGTGTGAAAGTATGCTAATGCCTGGAATTTTCACACTCGGTAACCAAATCTGAAGTACTTAATATGGGGTTTTGTGGATTGGATATTTGAAATGCGGATGAAAAGCAATGTGTAATAGTAAAAAAAAATCGAATATATTTTAGTGGCATCTATAATTATCGGTGCCTGTGAATGCGTCGCTATAGGTTGTTTAACCAAAGTACTAATTTTTGGAAAACAATTCAAGAAATTAGGGGGCCCGCAAGCAGCTGGGAAATTTGTAGCTTACTCCAGGAATGTTTATATCAAACTAAATGTGTAATTTATTTACTCATTTACTTTCTCAAATTAGTGTAACAATATCATACATTTGAAACAATAAGTCGCTTTTAAAATTCTAACAAGATTTCTTTCTCGAAACTGTTATCAGAACTTATGTAACATCTTGACCATTATAGCGCATGGCTGTGAAACCTGAAGCAGAAATTTCAAATGAAAATATAATATATTAAATGAAAAATATTTTGAAATTAAAAAAAAACTGCTACCTGAAGGCCAATGATATGACACGTGGCAAAAATAATGTCACTTTTTTTTCGTGTCAATTTGTCACCGTCTCAGTTGTCCATATTGCATCCAATTTAAACTTTGTTGTTACAAAAGTAACATGAATACAATACAAGTATTTCAGATTCAACTTTTCCTTTAATTGAGTTCGTGAATTTCTTTTGCATCCCAAGATAAGATACCTCTTTATCTTTACTTTATTGCTACTCCGACTACATTTCGGTAAATAGACTTTTTCAACAATCATGTTTCAATGCAGTAATAACATGTCTGCAGTTTTGCTGCTTGAGTAGTGATTTGATATTTGTTAACACTCACACGTCTTGGGGTTCCACATGCAAATGAAAGACAAGTTATGTCTCAGTAACCTTATTCTTATTTCTTTGAAAGTTTCTGGCAATGGGAAGTCATGATGAAACAAACTGGTTTTGGACCTACGCCATTGCAGCATTGCGAATCATACTTGGTTTACTCTGACTACAATGTCGTATGTCCCGAACAATTTGTTTCGTAACCTTATTCTGATTGGCACAGTCAAACAGTCAAATATAAGACTGCTATGCACAGGGACACGCTTACTATAGCCACGAAGCAGAGCTGCGATCGTTCACGTAAGGCTTCGAATCAAGTTAATGTAAAATTCTTTTTATCCAAATCTGGGGTCAATGCGTATGGCAACAGATTGGTCAAATATTTTTGAGGTGTATGATTTATGTCATGGATGAAAAAAGGAATAGTATGTGGAAATGAGGACAAAATTGGGGAGAGGGACGGGAGAGCTGTAAATATTTTTACTGCTGGCCGCCGCTAGGTGTCCGGATAAGTCATTTGGATGTTGGCCAGATGTATCCCGCACCGTTTAGCAGAGGTGTCTGACCTCGCCCCTCCTAAGTAAAAGAAAGTAAAAATGGGTCTTCCCCTAATGATGTCCCAACCTGCTGGATTCAGAGCTGCTTGCACTGTAAAGAAGTATATTTTCCTAAAAATAAATTAAATGGCAACAGCTGTCATTTATTGAACTCAAGTGTCGTACTTCCCCCAATTCTCTCCTATCTCTGTCTCTCTCTGTCTATATACATGTGTGTGTGTATTTGGTTTCCTCGCGTGTGAGCGAATTTTACATTTTTTCGGTGTACTTCTGCTAATACTTCCTCTATCTGCAGCTAAGATGTATTTACTCCCCAGCTACCTAAATTTAAATTTTTGGTTCACTGGTACAAAATTCAGATAAATGCATTAATTTAATTGTGCAAAATAGAATCATCTTAAATAAAACTCCGGTAATTTGGCTGGGATGCATGAATATTATTTCTATTAAGATTATGCTAAACTTACTATACCTCGGAAACGTTACTTTATAGTGGGTTCCCTCTTGTATGAGTGAAACAAATTAAATGGAAGGTTCGCCGCTAATATTACCATAGTTCGTGCGGCACGGCGGCACCACTGTGCGTCAGTTCAGCGCCTTGTATTTATAATGGAAGGGGGACACTAGAACCCCTTTAGCTTCTGAACCACCGAAGCGTAAATAACTTCTGGTAGGCGGCGCTTTTAAGCGGAGCTGTACAGACGTCCATAAATAAAGCAGCCTACACGTAATGTACCTACATTTCGGACACTGACGCTTTCTTATGTACACCATCGACCTCCCCTTCAAGCACAGTGCCAGCAACAAGTTTCTTTCCTCTTACAAAATGTCAACTTACGTGGACACAGCACTAACCCTGTTCAGTCACCAGTCAGTATCAAGTTACTGGTTTCTCAGTCAGAATAATTTTGGTGATTGATGTTTCTGACTCATTTTGGGGAGTATGCTATTGCGTTTTCTGCGACCGGATTTTCGTGCCGAAGGCACCATAGAAATGATTACTAGCAAATTGACAACTCGGCTAAGTAAAATTTGAAGCCCCTGCGAAAACAAAAGCATCTGAACAACTTCGATGAGCCAGTTTCGAGGTGACACCATTAATTGTAATATACAGGGTGTAAGGAAATTAATAGCTCAAACTCCGGGAGGTGATTCCTCAAGAAAAATGAAGTCGCAATTATATAGGACACTTTTTTAAAAAAGTGAATATTAAGGGCAGAATAAGCCCTTGAAAATCGAGTTTGAAAATCGTGTTTTGTCAAAAAATCAAAAACGGTCAGGAGTTAAATTACGGTACTTTGAGTGGTGTTACGTATTATTGAGATCTTAAACGTGTAAAAGTTTCAGCCTACTAATCGTCCCCTTTTATGAAAATAATAGGGGTTGCCTCCCTTTTATCGCATAAAATTACGTTGGCGTTACGGTTTGTGAACATTACATGTTGTCTTATTGGGCTGTACACCGTAAGAAACAAAAACGTTCCTCTTGTCGCAAATGCCTAGAATGGACCGTTTACCAGAAAATGAACACAATTTTTCTGTACCTGGTATGTAGGCAAAATGTGCTACATCCGATAAAAAAACTGATTTGTACCATGCTCTATGGAAAATACAACCCGTGAAGCAGTTGTTGAAGCACGTTGCCAAATGCAGTTACATAAGCGTAAAAACAAAAACCTGCTTATGCGCGACTCGGTTAATTTGGCAACAACTGTTGTTTAGCAAAATGTACCGAATGTGATTATTTTTAAGACAGGAATCCGCGAACGTCTATTTCGCTAAGAAATAAATAATATCGTATCGGGGATGCACCCTAGGGGCGGGGATAACTCCAAACTGGTTGGTGGCATTCTGATTTTGGGCCTATACGCTGTCATCATCTCTGCATTGTGGCAATGGAATGAGACCGTACGAGGGAGCGTTGCCGGAATAAAAGGGTGGCGAAACGGGAGTTCTCTGAGAAATCCTGCCGACCAGCGACATCGTCCCACACGATTCCCACTTGCGAAAAACTGGGGTTGTAACCTTTAATGGTGTAATGTACCGGATATGTCTCGAGAATACGCTACTTAAACTGCTAGGCAATGCACCACTGGTGGTCCAACAGAACTTGTGGTTGTAGTTGAATGATGCGCCGCCTCAATTCTCTCGTATTAAGCGAAATTTCTTAATTACAACATTTCGAAACAGATGGATTGACCGCGGTGGACCTGTTGCATGGCCACCACGATGCCCTGATCTAAATCCTCTGGACTTCTTTTTGTGGGGGTACATGAAAAGTGCTGTGTTTCAGGCCCCAATTGTGGACGAGGAGGACTTGGTAGCAGGACTCGCAACTGTAGCAGGCAATATGCGAGATTTCCCAGATATCTTTGAACGTGTGCGTGGGTCTCTACTGCGTAAGTTGAGATTGTGCTGCGTATGTGGAGGAGGTCATATCAAACACATCCTGTGATTTAGGCAATCAGTTATGGACTTTTCTGATGTACTGTAACGCTATTGATGTATCGCTCCTACTGTGAACGCAACTTCGCACAGCCTTCGTTTCTAAGCGTTGTGCACCAACATTTTTACATATCAAAGTATTGTGAAATTTAGAATAGACAAATTTGTAGGCCTTATTCATAAGGCCAAACCATTGAATACCGTACACAATACGAAGCATCTGTGTTATTATTTAAGACAACCCCTGTCATTTTTAAACTGTACAGCTGACAAAACGTCCTGGCCGCAGGGTTGTCATTTCATAGCATTTCGTTTTTATTATTCATCGGCATTTATTGGGGGCCACTATGGTCCAATGGTCAGGACGATATCCTCCCATCACGACGATCCAGGTTCGATTTTCTCTGGGTTCGATCCCCGGTGGGTTACAGCCCCAGTTTTTTGCAAGAGGGAAACGTATGGGATGATGTCGCTGGTCGGCAGGATTTCTCAGAGAACTCCAGTTTCCCCACCCTTTTATTCCGGCAACTCTCCCTCTTAGGATCTCATTCCATTGTCACAATGCAGAGATGATGACAGCGTACAGGCCCAAAATCAGAATGCCACTAACCAGTTTGGAGTTATCCCCGCCCCTAGGGTGCATCCCCGATACGATACTATTTATTTCTTAGCGAAATACGTACATGACATTAGAATGTACTAAAGTATGATCTGTTGTTTATGAAGTTCGCGTATACCTGTCTTAAAAGTAATGAAATTTGGTGCATTTTGCTAAATTACATTTGTTGCCAAATTAACCGAGTCACGCATGGGTATGTTTTTATTTTTACGTTTATGTAACTGCATTTGGCGACGTGCTTCAACAACTGCATCACGGGTTGAATTTTCCAGAGAGCATGGTACAAATCCGTTTTTTATCGGATGTAGCACACTTTGCCTACATACCAGGCACAAGAACAACTGTGTTCATTTTCTGGTAAACGGTACAGTCTGGGCATTTGCGACAGTAGGAACTTTTTTGTTCCTTACGGTGCACAGCCCAATAAGACAACATGTAATATTCACAAATCGTAACGCCAACGTAATTTTATACGATATAAGGGAGGCAACCCCTATTATTTTCATAAAAGGGGACGATTACAAGGCTGAAACTTTTACACGTTTAAGATCTCAATAATACGTAACACCACTCAAAGTACCGTAATTTAACTCCTGACCGTTTTTTATTTTCTGACAAAACACGATTTTCAAACTCGATTTTCAAGGGCTTATTCTGCCCTTAATATTCACTTTTTTAAAAAAGTGTCCTATATAATGTTGACTTCATTTTTCATGAGGAATCACCTCCTGGAGTTTGGGCTATTAATTTCCTTACACCCTGCATAGTACATTATACTTGTGAAATGCATTATTTTATAGTGGATTTTGATTCGCTGTTTAATCATAAAAAATCAAAGTAATAAAACTACGGTAGCTATAATATCAGTCATTCGTAGAACCCACGATTTTTGGTGAAAATAATTCTGCAAAAATTAGTTTCAATGCTTTAAGTGCACACCTTCAGTTTTGCTTCATGGTCAGTAATTGACTGCATTAACTGCCACAAGTCGTGGGGATCTACCCGCAAATATCAGACACGTGGTGTCCCAGTAACCTTGTTTTCATTGGCTCAGGCTTATAAGCGACATCTCTGCACTAACACATTCTGTCAATAACCACGAGGCAGAGCTGCAGGTATGCACATAAGGCATTGAAACAAATTGTTGCAGATATCTTTTCACCAAAAAATCATGGGCTCTAGTTGTTCGAAAGACATTTTCATAATTACATATCAACCGCTGGTCGGCAGTTTTTCTCCAGGACACCACGTTTCCCTCGCCCTTCCACTCCGGAGATGCCTCGTACTCAGGTCATAACGCCCTTCACCAGGGCTAGAACCAACCTCGCTTTCAAGCGCTCACCAAAATCTCTTCTCTCAAATTAGAGCATCAAGGATCACAGAAGTAGTCCCTGTTATTGCTGCACTGTACAAGTCTACGCCTAAAACACGAATTAGCTTGAACCTGGAGTCGATTTCAGGAGCCCGTCGGATGGGCTTCTGCTTAAGGCCGTCGCCTGACACGCGCTTCAAAAGCGTGGCAGTGTGTTGGTGAATACGTATTTTTACGAAACTATTCCAAATGTGCCTACTGTGCTAATTTACGAAAACATAACACACTTTGGACAATGTCGGAATTTTACTGTTAAGACATCACGCTAATTCATAACACTGTTTCCAAGCCTTCTAACAAAGAAACAAAAAAAAAAAAAAGAAAAAAAAGCCTTTTCAGACCGCCGTACTTCAAGATGTTCTAACCAGAAGCATGCGAAATTCAGAAAGAAACGTGCTCTAAACTTAGCTACACGTTTTTCACTAATAAAACTGTTTGGTCACCGCTTAAATATCTATAGCAAGAATGGATCGGCGTAAAGTTGCAGGAGTTGCTATTAACATTCTTTAAAGTTTTAAATTTAATTAAAATCCACCATGTGTTTCCGCCTTCGGGCATGGTCGCATTGTGTCTGACAGAAGACAGGGGTGAAGGTTGGGTCGGCTGCTTGACTAGCGAGACATGCATGTCGCCCTACGGCACAAAGAATGGATGAGATGAGATGAGTGTGGAGCAGCGACGTGATGAGAGAGGCGGGGGAAACGGGAGTTCCCTGAAAAAACCTGCCGGCCAACGACAACGTTCGCGAAATATCCGAGACCGAACCAACCGGGGATCGAACCCGGATCACAGGTAGGACGCGAGAGATCTGACCGCTCGGCCGTCGCGCCCCTTTGTAATTTAATGCGTTCCATAAATTCTGTGTTTCGAATAGTCAACTCTAGTGTAGCGATTCGATGGAGCTACACGGTCGTACCTCAGATTCCTAGTTCAAATGCCGTTCAGACAGTGAATTCGAGTAACTCCAGATGGATGTACTTATTCGATTATTAGAAGGGCTTATTGGTTTAGTTTCCTGCTAAAAAAAAAAATGGGCGCGGTCATACTAGGCATATTAGTTAAAAACATTATTTCACCAAATATAAGCTTGAATAATTCTTCCAACTTGTGCTTTTTCGTGCGACTCAGAGCTTGGAAACCTGCATGCACTACGGATGATGCTTCCTCACTATCAATATGCATAATCTGTAACTATGCCTTATTGCCGTAATTTCGGCTAGCTCAAGTGATATGTAGTCTTCCCTGCGGCCACTTGCCTGTACGGGATTTGAAGCTATAAAACCAATATTGTTATAAAACGTTACTAAAGACAGAACATAGTCAAACTCATACTGAAAACATCTTGTTTTATACATTTTTACGCACGAAAAATATTCCTAACATTTAAAACGAGTACTTGAGTCTTTTCTTCAGACACGTTTCTTGAATACTTTCCGTTTTGAGGCAAGCAGTGCGTCATACATAGCTGTTTTTTAATATTGTGTACGGACATCGATTCATAGCAAGGAAAGTAAGCTGTTTGCTAGTCTTCAATTTAACAAGTCTACATCTGGTGTTCTTCTTTCATGTATGGTAGAGACATTGTTTTTGGTAAAAATATTTCTGCATCAGTTTGCTTCAGTGCCTCGTGTGCACATCTGTGGCTCTACTTCATGGTCAGTGATAGGCTGAATTTAACTATCAGTGTCTTAACGTTTTACTGCAAGTCACGGACATTTGTTGTTCGCAGTAACCTTATTCTGACTGGTAGGGTAAAGTGAGAAACATCTTTACACAAATACACTCTGCCAATAACAAAGAAGCAGAACTACAGAGGTGGAACTGAGGCATGAAACAAGTCGGGGGGGGGAGGAGAAATATTTTCACGAAACTTAGGGATTCCTAATTATTGGCGTGTCCCCGTCTGACTGAGCCAATGATAACTCTGGTGTGTCGCCGCTGGATACTTGTGATTCGTCTTTAAACAACTCCATAACCATCCTCCAATCATATAAGTAGGGACCTGAATAATTCGCGTTTTCATTCAGGCACAAGCTATAATTCAACCAACTGCAAGTTCGTGTCACTTGAACTATTGGTCCTTGACTTATTTGACACATCGTGTAGGTCGCTGAGACAATAATACAATTATAATAAATGCAGGCCCATGTCACAGTGTCAGCGAGCAGCTAATGAACAGATACTATGTACTTGAGTGCATATATATTCTTGGAGGCTAACTTACAGGTCAGTGAATATGCGAATTTTTCCGGTCTCTACACATAAATCACATACCACTACACTGCTTTACACAATACGTTGGCATGAAGTTTCTTGCGATTTTAATTGTCTATAAACACGTGTTTTCAAACTAGTTTCCAATATATAGGCCTACACAATGCTCTTGTCGTTCAGTTCAGGACTATTCTGTTTAGTGCAGCTGCAAATATGACGCTCTCGAGAAAGCGTGTGTAAGGTAACCTGTGGTTTTGTATTTAAAAATAACTATTTCCCTTTTCTTGCATGAAGACAAATACGTTTCAGTGGTGGCACGTGGATAGTTGCCAGGCACTGCTGCAGTTGTGGTTTAAGGGTTTTCGAGTGCGATAAAATCCTAATTTTATATTTTTATGAAATAGTGATAGTTTTGTAGACGATACTTGAGTGCAGTTTCCTCTTACGAAACAATTTTAACTCTCATAGTTTTCTCATAACGGTGCGTCAAAGTCAAAATTTGCTTGTTACGCTGCCATGGAAATAGTGAAAACCAACTGACCTACTTAAACAAAATCATTCACTGTGAACTTACATCCCATGAGTAGAGACCCTGGAAAATCGCGAAAATATTTAACATAGTTTCCAATGAACTGTAGTATAGCAACCGTGGCACGTGTGAACAGTTTTCTGTCAAATCACGCACGTTCTGTATTCAAACTGTACAGTTATAATTGGGTCTGTTGAAGAGGGACACAATGCTTAATATAAACAATAGCCAATATAAGTGCAAAACCTTCAGTGTTATATACAGCATGTTGGAGCCTAGCAAACAGTCAACTTTTCCCGCGATTTATCAGTGCCTCTACCCATGAGCTATGCAAGAAAACATTTTAAAAAATCCACTACATAATATTTTGAATTTAAAAAAAATCGCAAAATTACAGATAAAAAGTTGCAAATTCAGCAATTTTTTTAAAATAAAAAAACAGTTCGCGAGATATTTTCAAATGTTTTATTACGTTGGCCATAGTATGTTATTTCACTGAGAATTATTTCACGTGCGTAAGTCGATTGGTTTTCACTATTTGCATGACAGCAAAATATGCAAATTTTGACTTTGACGCACCGTTATGAGAAAACTATGAGAGCTAAAATTGTCTCGTAAGAGGAAACGTCACTCACAAGTATCGTCTACAAAACCAACACTATTTCATATAAATATAAAATTAGGATTTTATTGCACTTGAACACCCTTAAGCCAATGTCAAGCTGGTCTGCAGGTGTCAGTAGTGTGTAAATATTTCATAGCAAGGGAACCCTATTTTTCGCGAAAAGAATTTCCCCACATTTTGTTTCAGTGCCTTATGTACACATATGCAATTCTGTTTCATAATTATTGCCAGCGTATCTATGTAAAGAGCCGTATCTTATTTGATTAAGCCAATCACAATAACTGTCCTGCAACACCACGCGACTGTGATTAGCCAGTAGAATACCAAAGTTCGTGAGAGTTAAAATATCCAATCACTGACCACGAAGCAGAACTGCAGATGTGCACGTAAGACACCGAAACAAAGTGGGGCAAAATTCTTTTAGCGAAAAGCAAGGGTCCCTATTAAAAGTCATTGGTGCACGGTGGTGCGTTCATCAGGGATGTACAGTTCTGAACTTCTGCAGTCCTCCCTTGCAATATTCCGCTAGTTGTCACCGGTAAGTTTGTATATTTAATGCTCGAAGATTTAGTGAAGCTTGCACCAAAGGACCTGCACCAAAACACGCACGGGTTCGGAACGTGAAACAACTGAAGGGGGGAAAATCCGCTGTGAAACCGGGCGGGATCAAACAATCGACACCACGAATATGATAATCTTTTAAAGCAATAACCCGCACGACTTGGAGGAGAACCGCTTTCTTACGAAAGATCGTAAATCTCAGTGACACATTACTGGCTGCTGAGATGTTAAGGATAATTAGTACCAACCATTTTGGAACAATGGAAGTCATGCCCATAATGTTGGCCTAAATATTCTTTTATGTTTCAGGTTTCAGCAAGGCAAAGGAGCATAGCTCAATATTGTAAATACAGTAGGTATTTATTGATTACTATTGCTTACTTTACAGTACTGAGACCACACGTATGAAGAAATGACTTGCTTCCTATGGTAGGTTTACTAGTAAAATATTAAGAAAGGTCGTGGGGATGTAACAACTTGATGACGCTCGAATAGGTAATATCTGCGCAGTATCACGCGGAAAATTTAGGTAAATCTCTTTGTATAGTATTTACAGCGGAAAATGAACGATTGACAAACGTATTTTCTATGTGCGACTGCTCTACGCGAGATCTATTCACGTACTGCAGTAGGTGTCATTTTTTATCGCATTGCTAGAGCCACGATTTGATGGCAAAACTTTTTTTGCACAATTCGGTTTAAATGAATTATGTGCTCTGACTCATTAACTGTATGTATTAACTCTCGCTTGTCTTAGGGTTATACTTGCAAATCACAACGGTGCCACAACAACCTTATTATGATTGGTGCAGTCAAATGACAGATGTATCAGAACAAAGACAACGCAGCCAAAAACCACGAAGCAGAGGTAGCGAGGTGCACGTAAGAAAATGACGTGTGGTGTTTTGTTCGCACAGAAGCACAGTTTGAGATATATTTTATATTCAAATAGGTAAATACATCAGATAAATGTTTAGCAGTTTCATGTAAAACAGGACATGCATTGCACGCTACGTCAACGTGACGCGCACTCCTACTGCGCCACTGCTCTTAAGGGCGGGAGAGGCTCAAAAGCAACGGAGCTGTAAGGTCGACCTTGAAGCGCGCATCAAATGCCGCGTCGCCTCAACGAGCCAAGCGCTGAACTAGCGTGCAAGGTTCCCGCCGAGCGGTTTTTACTATGGGACACTAAGCGGTGACCATATAATTTTACTGATGGAAAGTCTGAAACTAAGTTCAGTGCAGGTCGCAATCCGAGTTCCACATAAATCCGCTTAGTACATTTTGAATTACTGAAGTCTGAAAAGGCCGTTTTTATCCATGTTGGAGGGCTTAGAAACTGTGTTTTTATTAAGCATAATGTCTTAACAATGAGGTTCCGGCCTTGTCTGAAGTTTGTTTTCTTTTCGTACGTTGGCACAATGAGCATACGTAGACTATTTTCGTAAAAAAACCTATTTACGAACACATTACAACGCTTTTGATGCGTGGGGTGGGCGGCCGCCTAAAGGACGCCGCCTCCCATGCATTTCAGTTTGTACCATTGGCGTACCTAGGAATAGTTTCCGGAGGGGTTTTTGAACTCTCAACTTGCATAAATGTTTCAATGTCATCTGTGTTTGACGTTTTTATATGTATTATTAACATATTTTATTAACATTGTGGTTGATTTGGTAGTATATTGTACCTTTTGTAACGTAAAATATAATAACTAGATAAGGAAACTGACATTTCGGAGGGCGTTTGAACCCCCTAAACCACCCCTTGGGTACACCCATGGTTTGTACCAATGTGCGAAAAGATACCACACTTCGGAAAAGGACGTGATGTCATTGGTAAGGCACCGTGATAATTGAAAACACAGTTTCAAAGCCACCCAACAAATAAAAACTACCTTTTCAGCCGCGGTACTTCAAAACGTACTAACCGGATGTATGTGACACCCAGGAACGAGTTTTGAACTTTGTTACAGACTTTCCACCATTAAAATAGTATCGTCACAGCTTTTAAAGTCCCGTAGTAAAAGTGGATCGGTGGGGATAAGTTCTTGACTCGCGGTGGCTATGCGGCATTTGATGCGCGCTTCAAAGTTGCCCTTACAGCTGAGCCTCTAACGCGCGAACCCGCTCAAGCTAGGCGGCTACCTCAAGCACAAGTCGTTGAACACGTGTGCAGTGTTCGCGTGCTGCGGCTGAAACTGAGGGGAAGAGCCGTTTATTAGATGTGTTACATGGCTTGTAAAAAGTATTTTTAATGCGCGTGGTATTTTGATAGTATCAGAAAAACCATAGCCTGAAATGTGTTTTATTTTCGTAGGGTAGTGAACTGGATATATGTTTAGTAGTTCTTACAAAAATAATTACGTTTAACTCACTGAAAATCAACACACCAGTCAGGTAGGGAAACCACACTCAACTACGGTTTGATACGAAATGTAGTTATTATTTAACACGCCCCAACATAAACCTACCGCTCTATTTATTTGCTAAGTCTGTACAGTACAGTATAGACTGGAGGCGTGGCTCATTTGACTGTGCCAACAGGAACAAGGTTACTGCGACACCACACGTCTGTGATTTGTGGGTAGAACCCTAGACACTGAGAGTTATAAACAGCCAATCATTGAACATGAAGTAGGGCTGCACATGTGCACATAAGTCATTGAAACAAATTGTTGCAGAATTCTTTTTACCAAAAATCGTGGGCTCTACCTATAAGTAGGGAATGATAATCCCGCGAATTCAATAACATGGATGTTTGAATCCACTGCCCTATTCATACTCAAGCCCCGTACATTTGTTCATTCGTTGTCAGCTGTTTCAATGAGTAGCAGTTAATGTACAATTGGTCAGAGCTTGAAAATAAATAGGGCAATGGATTCTAACGTGCAGGTAATTCAATTCACGAAGTTTTCGTGTCCTACTCATAAGTGAGTGGTCACAAAATAATCGGTAAACAGTTGAACAATCATGGTCATAGGTTTACGGCGGGTTCTTCAGGGGTGTAAATTTCTGCAAATTTGCAGCCCTGCCTGGAAACAACCCACCGGCCGCCGCTGTTCATGTGAACATCTCGTGGAGAAAATAGAGCAAAAAGTGCTAGCGAACTAATCTCGTTGACAGTAAACAAGATATGGATATAGCAGGGCGGACGTAACCTCCTTCAACATGCCTAATGAGTATAAATGTAACATAACAAACATTTAATCCACACAAATCGCATTTTAATTTATGTAACGTTTTATCAGCAGCGTGTGACGTATGATCTGTATGAAGTTAAAGGCTAGGTTTAATGTTTGTACAACTTATCTAGAAGCTGACGATTAATTTTTATAGAAATTACCACCCTTAAAACTTATTGGTAGATTCATACATGACTATAAGCGAACCTTAGAGTGAGTTGTGAAGGAATTGATAAAAAGGAGTGGGGGAGAAGGCTGTGTCCTCTCGGGCGGGAGGTTGTAGAAGTTTTTGCAGAACTTTTTTTTCTGGGAAAGAGAGACGATGTGGAAGGACAGACACTGAAAGAAGGTTAGAAACTATTCATGCCAACTCTCTCATTTATATATATAATTCTGTGTCAATAATGTATCATGTGATTAATAATGTAGTGAATATAGTATGTATAATACATATAGCATATATGTATACAATTATTGGCATTGAAAGAAGGTAAGAAACAATTCACGCAATCTCACTCACATATATTATAATTCTGTGAAAATGGTGTCATGTGAGTGGTAATATACATAAGTATAAATTATAATTCTGTATAAAAAGTTGTCATGAGAGTAATAATATAATGCATATAAAAAGTATAATATATATAACATATTTATGTGTTTGTATATATGTATTATATATATATATATAATTGGCATCTTAGCCCAACGGTGTAAAAATCTCACTTTGAATGAGGGAAAGGGAGGGGGGCCGTATCGCTCTTAGTCCCCTTCCCCCTTCCTTGCATTGATTCGCCCCTGGAGGGTAGACTCACCTGCCGAAGTGTCGGAGGTCGAGCCGCTCGCTGCCCTGCCTCCCTGGCTGGTTTGGGCGTGTCTGTGTCGGCTTGTGCCTTCTCTCTTGGTCGTGCCTGCAGCGGCGACTGAGGACCCGGTGTCTAATGTTCCGTCTCTGCCGTCCTCTCCCCTCCTAACATACTGTTCCCCTCCTCTAGCAACCTATTGGCAACTCCGACTAGGATGCTGGCTCCTGACCAATCCCCGCCCATACCACAGCTCTTGATCCTTTCTCGCGCCGCGTCTCTCCTCATGTCCTGATTGCTATCGCTGGCTCTCGCTTGGGTCTAACAGACTTTAATTAAGGTCATGCCTAGTGATCGGAATTTTCGCAGATTCAATGAGAAAAATATCTGGCAAGATGTTTTCTGTAAAATCTATGTTTGAGTGTATACAAATATATCTGAAAAGAACTTGGGACATGGCTTCTTCCCAGGAAAGTTAAAATGATGAATCCACTACAAAAAATATGGACGTCACTTTTTCGCCCAAAATGAGCTACGAATAGAAATACAAAGCGCTATGGGTGTAGAATCAACCACCAGAATTTAATAGCATAAACGCTAATTGTTAATGAGTAACAGCGGTATTAATTTCAACATACAGTGTTTTAGTGAAGCGGTTGAGAACTTTCTAATTGTTCTACTGTAGAATTCATTCCTAGCGACATCTATAATTTTTACAGTGGACTCTTCAAATACTAATGTCTGTAGATGCCACTTTTTATTTTAGTCCTATCGTATGTTGTTAGAAAAAAATTTAGATAAATTAAAAATGCCTAAAATATTGCATTTTTTAAAAGACTTTTGCGTTCAGTCTCCTGACGGTAAATGAGGAAAAAAAACATCCTGGCGTCTGTAGTTCAATCAGTTGACTTTTGACACTTGAGATAATAATATACTGTTAGAAATATAATTTGCGTGCTATTGAACTAACACGACAGCGATCCGCCGACTCTTACTCTTACGTGTCCACCACAGACATCACCTCCAGATATATGCGCAAGGCGCTGAACTAGCGTCTGTCTTCCCCTTACATTGCATGACAACATTCACTGAATACCGTTATACCACTCACTATAGAACAGCAGCCAATGAACAACTAGCTAAGTAACTGAGGTCAGAATGAACACAGGACTTTGGAATACAGCCGGTAGGTTGTTGAATCCGCGAAATTCCTGCGTCTGCAATGTCTTGTGGTGTTACAAGTGTTTAGATAATATGTTTCAAAATGCTGCCTAATATCAATATCACAGAGTCGTTGCACTGTTGTGGCATTAATATACTAGCTGTTCGGTCGCGGCTTTGCCAGCGGGAAATGTTCAGAGGAAAATCTTAAACGATAGCTCATCGTGTTATTGAGGAACTGAGTCTATAGCGAGGACACGTGTTTTACGACTTTTTACCTCCAAAGCTAAACGATACCTCACCTGGATTATGAGATATCAAGGATATCGGAGAAATACATTTTACCACATCACACCCCTTAATGGGTTCCTACGACGCAAGGGGAAGAAACCCCTTAAATGTTCATACATCAAGTAGAAAATTAACTCTTCTGCCAGCTGCCACTAATATGTGCGGATATAGTATCACAGTAGTTACCCGTCGCCTTGCCTTACACGGGATTCAACCCGAAAACACTCCTACCAGTGTTCCAAATAACTACGCCAAGAAAGATCATTAAAATTCTTAAGAAAAAAAATTGTATTTAGGACTGCAAGTAATAGAAACTTTGAGATTATTTATCCTTGTTTCTACCTGCTTTTAGAGTTTTACAATATTATACTTCTTTCCACCCCCGAAATGGTCGAATTTTTAAAAACCATGAAATGCCTTTTTTGGTATTTACGTAAACTTTATTCCTACCTACTGAGAAATCACCTAAAATCTTAAAAGATCTAAGAGATACAGAGGATTAATAGAAACGACATTATATATATATATTTATATATATATATACATGTGTGTGTGTCTGGGTGTTTATTGACCTTAAATAATACATTTTAAAAAGTCCTGTAACAACTTTTTTGGAATATGCGTATGCTTCATTCTAACGCATAAAGTATCTCAATATATCAACGGGTTTGAGAGATATCGATAATTGATTTGAAACCATTTTTGCGGCTTTTAACCACGTAAATTTTTGAATTTAGAAAATTCAAAAAATGAGATAATATGCGTTTTTGTAAGCATCATTCTGAAGAAAAAATCACCTCGATATATCAACGGTTTAAGCGCTATATAGAATTCATTAAAAACTTATTTCACTCTTTTTCACTCCCTTAATATTAGAATTTCGAAAAACAGAAACTCTTTTTAGTGGATGCCAATGGCGTAACGGGAATCCATCCTCAAAATTGAAAGTGTCTAGTTCCAGCGGTTTTAGTTGTAGGTTGATGAGTGAGTACTGGGTTGGGCACTTCGTTTTATATATACATATTTGTGCTCTAATATTCCGTGGTAATAAACCTTACAGTCTTGCAGATTTTACTCCCAAAACCTCGCAAATTTTGCAAAGAAAATTCATTAAAACCAATTAAAGTATTTTTTGCTGGTGAATTGTGCATTTTTTTTTTTTTGCAAAAAGTTTCCATACAATGAAACTGCACAGTGTGTGACGACACACAGTCTAGAGTTATTTCGATATATTCTGTTAAAAGTCATTCGAGTTAATTGCACCAATGTGGCAAAAACTAACCAGTAACTTATGGCCTTAACACCGGTACAGTCTCCACTCCTAGTACAGATGCAGAATATCTTGTACTTTTAAAAATAATCCAGTTATGCCTGTACTCTTTATTGAAATCCAGTATATTTTCTTACTTTGTAAATTTCATTATAGAGATTACAAATATTAGGAGCTATATTCACACTGCAAGTCGAATTACAACGGTACATTGAAGACAATGAACATGTTTGGTAGAAAGGTAGGTAAGTTTGATGAAAATTTTTTGTTGTTGAAGTAGAAATGTTGCTGTACCTAAAGAAGATGGTGAAGACTATGATGTGCATTTTTCACTCTTCAGTCGCCATAGAAGTATGATTCTGTTTGCTGTAACTCAAAATAGAAATAAACAGAGTTAAAGACATTGACCACCAATTCTGAAAGATATAGTAAAGAAAAATCGAAGCATTCAAGTGCTATTGATACATTCATGTATGAAAATAATTCATATCATTTTCGAAGGTAGAAAAAAGAAAATGCTGCCTAAGTAAGTAGCCCTGAAACTTAACATTGTTAAAGGACTCCCTGATTGTAAAGTATTTAGTGAGTGGTGACACATGAGAACTTTTATTTTTCAAATTTTAACTTCCTGAATAACAATCAGTATATGAAAAACTGACAAGGCTTCAGCATAACGAAGCTTTACACAACAGCAGGAGCGCAGCCGTAGTTTTTGTACTATCTTTCGGGATAGCAGCGACGGGGTTTGCATTAATTGCAAATATTTGTCCAAATGCACGTTATCGTAAATGTTACTATCCCATTTAAAATACTTAATGTGATATTTACAACGAAAATCAATGTTAACTTCAGCTACAAGGGTGAATACCACCCTTACGAAACTTATCACACCATTTCTATCATGTATGATTACTAGAGATTATGGTATATCGCGAAAATGTTTTGTGTCAACATAGCCTTGAAAACACTGACACAACGTAGCTGTCTGCAGACCAATAACATGCATTAAATATTAAAATAGCGGCATTCTTATTGGCTCAGTCAAATAGGGCAGTAGCTCCACGTACAAGGAAAAGCCAGTAATCTTTTGATAAGTTGAACGTATGTTGAAGCCTAGCAA
>PNEQ01083655.1:0-19206 GCA_003012365.1 Medauroidea extradentata | reverse complement strand
GAGTTTTCCCGCGATAAACCATCATCTCTAATGATTACGTTAAATTTTCCAAAATTAGTATATAAGTGATGTCGGTGTTTTTCAGACGAATACTAACGGTTTACAGTTTAATTTACGAAATAAAACGTCTACATAACACGAGATGAACAATATGGGAAACCACCTCACCCCCTTAACTACATGGTGTACTACGGATAACGCCCGCTGTAATTTTTATGCGTCAATAATCCTATACATTAGCATACTATAATAGTCATGTGTCATGGCTACCTGTCAAACCACTTGCTTTCTGTTTGTTTAGTTTTACTTTTAAATTTCTTTGTTATTTTATTTGAGTATTGTTGTGGGTTGTTTTATATTTCGTGTTTATATATGTATGTGTTGACTGCAGCCAACTTCAGCTTGTTTTGCTTTATTTTATTTAATGTCTGTCTCATGGTTTTCTAGTTCGATATAGTACTTCAATTGTCTATGTTTACAACTTATCGATTAATCTTGTTGATTTATGGTTTAGTTTCTTAAACACACAGAAAACTTTAGTAATTTTATAATTTTTTTTTCTCGTTATAATGCAGTCTTGCTCTCATTCATTAATTTCACTAACATTAGCATAACTGATAAAATTTACGTTAATACCATGTGACAGTTTTTAATTGTTAGAAGTTTAGTTATGCCATTTACACTGTAGTTAGGCTCTTGTAAATTAAAAATAACTTTTATGGAAATCTGTTTAAATCTTCTTTGAAAGTCTTTTAAAATAATACAATTTACTTTTATTCTGTGTGAGGATTTAATAAGCAGTGCATGGCTTGAATCCTCAACAAGTAGCAGTAATAACTTGTCCCTTACATTCATATTTTTATTCGTAAATAGTTACGGGAAACAAAATTAAAAACTACATAGATTTTTCTTCCTGTGAAATTAGTGTGATTTACTGCTATACGATTACAGTGCAGAGTATTTCCTCACAACTTTGTAACGCCATGACGTGCATAAAAACGTAAAAAAAAAAAAAAAAAAAAAAAAAAAATCGCTTCACATTTTACTTGAAAAGGTGTTAATTCATTCAAGCAGTAACATGTGAGATAAATAATAGTATATATTTCAAGACGCTGCTTCTAGCAAAACTAATTCCCACGTTCCACTACATAGTAACACGTAGTGTGAGAAGCTAACGCGATTCCGCTCGATAAACAGGATGCGTCGACTTGATCGCCTGACTTACGAATAACTGCATTTTTCACGTGTTTAATTCAAAAGAGCCAAAAGCTTGTATACATCACCTTCACGAGTCATACGGTTGGCGTTTGAGTTTTGTATTGAAGTGACTGTGTAGAACTGCCGCATGAATGATATTGTGCCACTTCAATATTTAGATTCACAAAAAGTCGTGGGGTAAGTCGATTGTGCATGGTGGAGCTAGAGCTATCACGACCATGTCCTGTATTTCAACATGGATTTGGACTACATTCAGAGTTCTAGAGACATCGAATCAATTTATGTAGATGAAGGGCGTCATTCCGTCGAGTTCCTGGCAACACTGTCATCTAATTGTATGACAATGTTGTCGGTTTGGGCACAGTGGAATCTTAAAATAACATATTTGCGGCAGGAATGCTTCGGGCGACCCAGAATGACCGCAAGAATAGATGAAGGTTTCATTGTTCGGAAGGTGTGAATTTAGCCAACAGTGTCTGTTTCTTTCCTCCATCCAGTGACATTCCACAGCTTCTCTACAGATCCCTGTTTCCAACTGCGCAATCGCGAGGCTGCTTTCAGGAAACGTACTGTAAATTATAAACGTTCCTTGCTCAGCTTTTCCTTTACATTGCGACACCAGCAATATAAACTGCAGATTGTCGATCCTAGATGTCATGGGTAAGCTGAGGAATGATAATGCATCGTCTCTTTGACGGTTCTAGGTATTGTCTGTACGGGGACAAAAACGGCACTCGAGTTTGAAATAGCAACGGGCTGTGCACAAATGGAACTTGAATGGCGAGTGACACAGTGCCAGAATTGGTGGCGCCCATGCAACGTAGAGCAGTTTGCTTCGAGGTTATAGAGGTTATAGTTATTACCAAGGAAAATTAAACGAGTCATAGGTTTGATCTTACAATTATTGGGCGTCACGTGCTTCCCTTCTTAATATAGATCTAGTGGAGCCATGCTCAAACAATGGTTTCCAAATGTTACCGCTGTACTCTCAGCACTCTTATTTAGTCAACTTGGTTTCCAGGATTGCCGCCTGTAGAACACGTGAGTAACGAATTGGTTTTTAACCCTTAATGGAGTAAGCGGTGTCTTGCAACATGTGTGGAACAATTGTTCGAAGTATAAATTAAAGTGGAGTCGAGATCTTTTGTATCAACGTCAAACACAAAGGTTTTGAGCGCAATTGACTGAGTCACTGTTTTATGAAATGAACTTTCCACTAACTTGGTTCAAATTCTTTGTAGAGACCGGAATTACTGACATGTAGGCTAGCCTCAAAGAATATATTAGCAGTCAAACAGACTTCAGTTTATTTACACACTACTGACATCTGCAGACCAGCTTGACATTGGCTTGAACGTCAAACAGCGTACAATCCTGTATAGTTCTCGACAACTGCAGCAATGCCTGGCAACTATCCATGTGCCTCCACTGAAACGTATATGTATTCTTGCAAGAAAAGGGAAATAGTTATTTTTAAATACAAAACCACAGGTTACCTTACACTCGCTTTCACGAGAGCGTCATATTTGCAGCTGCACTAAACAGAATAGTCCTGAACTGAACGACAAGAGCATTGTGTAGGCCTATATATTGGAAACTAGGTTGAAAACACGTGTTTATAGACAATTAAAATCGTAAGAAACTTCATGCCAACGTATTGTGTAAAGCAGTGTAGTGGTCTGTGATTTATGTGTAGAGACAGGAAAAATTCGCATATTCACTGACCTGTAAGTTGGCCTCCAAGAATATATATGCACTCAAGTACATAGTATCTGTTCATTAGCTGCTCGCTGACACAGCGACATGGGCCTGTATTTATTAAAATTGTATTATTGTCTCAGCGACCTACACGATGTGTCAAATAAGTCAAGGACCAATAGTTAAAGTGACACGAACGTACAGTTAGTGGAATTCTAGCTTGTGCCTGAAAGAAAACGCGAATTTGTCAGGTCCCTAGGTATAGGTGCTGCACGGTAGCTTGATACTTTCGGGAGATCTGATTATAACTTGGATCTGTTTTCAGACCAACCATGTATCCTTCCTGCAAACGTCAACAATAACATTGTAGGAAATAGCATGTGACTGCCACACGGTAACGCACACATTGTTGCATGGATTAACAAGGTGAGTGGTGGGTAAGAAGCAGCTAGGCATATTTACTAAAATAAAATTCCCAACAGAAATTTACGAATATTTACTCAATTGTACTTGGTCATATGCATAGGCTTTTATACAAACATGGACGCAATTTTTTTTCGTGCATTGGCGTTGTAAGTGAAACCACGTAAATTGTGCTTGTATGAAGGCTTGGCGAGTATATATAAGTTACTTAAGCCCTGACGAAATTGCGTGCGTGTGTCAGCATTTGTTTATTTGAGCTGAGTTATTATGTAATTATTTTTTAGCATTTTCATGACGAAGAGGTCCGAGATTGAACTTAAAGATATCTGATTTACCGCTTCGAGAAATATTAGCTAAGCCAAGCCATTCAACAAAGAGTTAATAAACTGCATTGATGATGGACAGCATATGTTTTTAAATTAATTAAAATTAATTTGATCTACCAGTTCCCTGAAATTTGGTTTTAATGAACTTTAAATAGTCCAACTTCAATGTGCGAGAATTTTTATTGCCCACAGATAAAATCATTTTAAAATAAATTATTAGTTTTGACACTATTAAGGATGTAGTTTATCTTAACGGGCGTATTATTATTTTACTGGCGATGGTGATCGTTCGGCCATATAATTAACTGCTAAAATAAAACTTAGTTCACAATTGCCCATCAAATAATATTTAAGTCGCTCCTAGAATAACAGCGAATGTTAACACAAAACATACGCTGTGTACGACGCGATGGCCGACGGTTGTACTGCTAGTGGATAAATATACGCTGAAAACATCAATTGAATTCTACACTTGATTTTGACAGCTCAAGGCCGTTCAAGCTGTCGAAACATGGACGCGCAGCCGGCAAATATATGATATTATCCGTCGTCATTACATCTTTGTTTCCCTCATAAATCGATATTTAACATATTTAAACAAAACTACACATTACAATAGCTTTTAAATTAAAATATGCGTATTTTATACATTAAAAGGCGTGTAGAGTTTAAATGATTCAAAATAAACACATTACTTCCAAACATGAATAAACTTGGAGCCGCATATGCGTGCAAAAACGTGTTATGTGTAACAAGATGGCGTCTTTCATTCTCACTTCGTGATACGGATTCACTTCATAATAATTTCATTACTAAGTTTATAGCTATGAAAATAACACTCAGAATCATGAAATAATCATGGAAAACGCAAAATAAATACTTCTTGTTGTTTACAAACCATAAAATAAACATAACAATTTAATATACCTATTGTTTACATACGAAGTTGTTTGCGTACACTACTATTTTTTGGCAAAGAATCGTCTCACTATTATCTGACACACACACACACACACACACACACACACACACACATATATATATATATATATATATATTAAGGTATGTATCCTAAGTAAATAAATAAGTATGTTCTATATACATGTTATATAACATTTAACAGTTTTGCCGAAAGAGCTTATTAAGGGCAGAATCAATTGTGATAAATATATCGGAAACCGCTAGAGATATCGCAAAAAATATAAGGATCCATCTTGGAAGAATAGAAGACCAGTTTCTTGATGACATTACATTGTGGCAAATCAACCCCCTAGTAGAAAAATTGGGTATGCAATACTGTGATCGTGTGACATTACGTAATCGCAACACCGTATCGTTGTTTGATGTCTGCGTATGAAAGAACGTGTGTTAAACATGAAAAGGCCTTGGTAAAACACCCTCAGGGTAACCGTTTTACCTAAAACAGTGGTCGACGTATCTGGGGGTAGATTGGAGTGACGTTACTTAGGCCCGTAATTATAAACGTCTTTCGAACTACAACCAATATCCCTCCACCCTAATCTGGAGTTTTGCACATTATAGACCTCTTTCAGAGAGTGGCGGATAGCCGGCGAACAACCATTCGCCACCAAGGTTCCACTTTTTGGGAGATTGCAGGTGAATGACGGCCAGACCTCATTCGGCGAATCACCAGCTGTTCTGTAGAGACCAGCTATGAAAAATGGCGAGGAATTTTAACGAATTCATGCGGCACATGGATGAAGTTGTCAACTATTATGAATAAATAGATGACCAAAGACATGCGCGACTACCCAAAATATATATTAGGGACATAGAAGATCCCTTTTAAACTGCAGTTCATCTCTGCACGATACATCGCAAGCATTACATTCTGCAGTGATTTTCTTCAACATTTCCTTTTTTGTAGTTGGACACGGAGTCAGTTTTCTTGTTTGTAGTTATGCTTTTGTATTTTTTATCAGGTCAAAAAAATTGCTTTTTCTTTAGGAGTGTATCGCACTGTCCAATTTTTACCTTCCATAGTCAAACTTTTCCGCGGCTTCCTTCAATCACTTCGAATATCTCACGTGTGTCCCACTGCAAAGACAACAAAATTGTTTACAGTCAAGGAAAACAAAATCGACACGATTTTATTTTAAAAGTTAGGTGTGTTCATAACAGTGGTCTTTGAGCACTTGAGTCTATGTTCGCTGCTAAAAATGAAGCTGTGTTGCCACATTTCATGAAGGAGAACCATCCAGCTCCCTTTCAGCCGGCGATCTCCTGGCGATCGATCGGCAGACAACTATAGTGTAGGAAGGGTGGAAGACCGCCAGCGAACTGCTGCGCGAATAAAGGCCAGGGGCTTGCCAGCAAGCCTTCGGAGGACGTTTATAACTACGGCCCTTAAGCTTGCGTGGTTATGCAACTAACCAGCACAGGTAAAACACGAGCCGTGGCGGTCAGGCGTCCACATTACTTGCCATCCACATAGGCATTGCGGGTTCCGTACCCGGTGTGCCACATGTGGGTAATGTCACTGGACGGTAGGTTGACTCGAAGACCTCCAGTTTCTCCCGCCTCTACATTTTGGCGTTGCAAGGTACACACATGTCCCTCCTTCCCTACCTCATCCCCTTCCCCTAGACATGCATGGTCTTTCTGTATAAAATCACTCGCATCTCTCGACTTCACAACTAACACATATGCAAGGGGAGTACAGCGGGGTAAATGAGAAGCGTGCTAGTGTAGTGTGTCATTCAATTTTATTCACACATTAACACATATAACAACGGCTCGATGCAACGGCCTCCATTTTCCATACACTGTTCGCGGCGATGTAATCCGTGTGTTTTTTTGCGATATCTCTAGCGGTTTCCGATGGGTTTATTACAATCGATTCTACACATCCATTTTCAAGTGGTCGTAATGCCCTTAATATGCTCTTTTGGCCAAACTTAAATGTGTAAAACCTACCTTATTTTGAATAAGGAATTGCTCCACAGAGTTTGCGGGTCGAATTCAGACTCAACATGTATGTATGTATGTATGTATGTATATATGTAATCATGTATGCATGTGTATGTATGTATGCATGCATGTATGTATGTATGTATGTATGTATGTATGAATGTATGTATGTATGTATGTATGTATGTATGAACACTCATTATTAAAACGCACATTAGTAAATTTCAGGACTTTTCTAAGTTCAGCATTTAAGGTGGTGAAATGACCTTAATTTTTTTTCGATTAATTATCGATACCTGTCGAATCCTTCATGTTAAGGAGTTGCTTTTCACTTCAAAATTATGCTTGCGTAAATACAAAAATTAAGTTTTAGGAGTTTTTGGAAATTCGACCCCGAAGGAGTAAATAGGGTGAAAATATGTTTTTTATTAATCGTATATATACCTGGAACACAATTGGCTAGCGTCGTGATTATTGCTACACTTGGATGTGGGTTAAAACACATGAAACGTGTTATAGATTATTCCCCTATACTTAACCAACTAGTCGAGATATCGAAGTGGTCTTTGCTTTAGAATGATGCACATGTCAATACCCGAAATACCGTTTAATGATATTTCCCAAATTTGATTCTAAAGATATAAAGAATGGTAATATATGTCAACCCCATTAAAGTTTTAGATATCTACGGGCTTTTGTTTGAGATTAATGCTTATTCAATTACCTGAATGGTAATTTTATCACAAGTTTTTGAAATCTGCCACCTAAGGAGACGATGCGAGGTGAAAAGTGGGAAAATGAGTTTTCAAAAAATGGTCAATATATCTTAAACTCAGAGGTCTATTGTCACATTTTACACGTCCAATAGACACAATTAAAGTAGTCTAAAATGTAATTAAAAGGTTTTCTCGACATTCAGGCTCTTAGGAGGTGAAAGGACCTGGAATCTGTTTTAGATAAATGCCCGGTATCTAACGAAACCTGTCGAGAAATATTCGAACTCTCAGTATTATACAAAGGCGATATGTTGATTTTTAATGAATTATCGATTTTTCTTCGACTGAATGGTTCATCGTCATGATTTTCACTTCAATTAGATATTTATACAAATGCCTAAGATATGGTATTAATTTTTTTTTCGGAATTCAGCACTTAAATGGGTGAACAGGTATAATACTTGTTTTCTATCAGCCCATCATATTTACCTAACCAATAGAGACGCTGACGTGTTGCTCGCATCAGAATGATGCTTACATAAGTACCTAAAAAGTTATGCAAGTTTCTTACTTTATAGGATAATTTAATTATTAAGAAGAATACTTATTACTATGTAAATTTTCAAGACAGACGATCCGAGAAGCAAGTATGACCAGAGAGAAATAAATTATACAGCAGTTTCATTCAGCACTTGTATCTAGACATGTTGTTGTACAGCCTCTGTGTGCCTAGAAAATGAGTATTTTGTTTTTTAAAATTTGTATAAAAATAAATTTCGATGTTACGTGGCAGAGTTGTTTGTAGCTCCGAACTATATTTTGGGAGGTTCTGGGCTCGAATTCCATTTAAGGCTATGCAAACGTGCAAAACTGACACACAAAAACTACAAGGCAGATTAAATTAGTGCAATTTGGAAATGTCCTTGGAAGAGGTAAATACTGATTATGCAGTCAACTATCCACTGAAATTCCTGGACAGTATCAGCCCAAATATACAATTTCACTATCCTCAAGGTTGAGGGACCAAATACATTTCTGCAAAACCTTAACCCGCCAAAACTCCCTAATGGCTCTAAATTTCATGTTAAGTTTCTAAAAACAAACAAGTAATTAAGGGCACTGATAACAATTCGTGCTTGGGTGAAATAAGTCTTCGTGCCACGTAAGTTACGTATTTCATTTGATTACCCTCTTACATTTAAGAGTGTGTAACTACCCCACTATGTCAATTTTGCTGTGACTATAAATAAGACCCAGACGAAGTCGCTGTTAATGGTAGGAACAAACTTAGGACTGCTTTTCCGAGTAGGCAGATATAGCTACTTATCCTGCTTCATAGTTTGCTCAACTAGCAGCTTGGTCATTCTAACACTTGATAATTGAACTACTAATCTGGTGTACACATAAGTCATTCAGGTGAAGTAATTAATATATGCAATTTTGTGATATATTATATTATATTATATTATATTATATTATATTATATTATATTATATTATATTATATTATATTATATTATATTATATTATATTATATGTTTTTATATATTATATGAGCAATACGTGCGAGTAAAACCGCGGGTGGACTGCTAGTTATCTAATAAAAATACTAATATTCCTAACAGCGATAGGCTATATTCAAATTTTACGTACAAAAGCTGTTTAAATAATCCACATTTTACACCTCAGAATCAAAATATTTCCGAGGGAGAATCCCCCTGATTGAAATCAGTGATAGGCATATCGGCTACTGGACATATTTATCATCCCCCTCCCACCAGGTCCCAGATATTATCAGCCGCGAGTGCCAATGAAAAACATCCTAGCCTCTTTTGCAAAAAAAAAAAAAAAATTGTTTGAAAGGAAGGAGGAAGGAGGGATTTGGTCTTAAGCGCGGGTGAGGGGTGACTTGAGGTGAGTATGGAGCGGTACCGGAGTGATATGACGGGGGAAACGGGAGATACCCTAAGAAATCCGCCGACCAACGGCATCGTCCGACACGATTCCCACGTGTGAAAATCCGGGGACCGACCCCGCCGGGCATCGATACCGGATTTCTTTGGTGGAATGCGAATTGTTTCGTTTTAACGAATACGTTTTGAATACTTGATCGTCCCAATTTCAAGAGAGCGCTTTTTACAAGCATTAATAAGCAAGCAAGTTTACGTTCTTGAGGTTTTCTCAGTTCTGTCCCTCCCAAAATGGAATCTTCCCTATGCCACAGTGACTCTGCTATGATTTATATGTCGTATTTGACTCAATGCAGTTTGAAAACATGGTGTTGGTGCATGCGTTAAAGTAAACTCATGAATAAATTAGGCTTAAGGGTCAGAATACCACGCTCAACGATAAGCGTATAGCCACTATTCGCAGTGCGATAAATTTGCTTTCTGCGTTAGTCTTTTTTTTCCTTCTGTGGAACTTTAAGTGGCGAACCTACATTTCATATGTAGATAAATATTGTGACGCTCTGCTTATTTTCAAAATGGTTGATTGATTAATAATTAATAATTTTAAGTCCTCGCTGCTCGGGTGCGGTAATGAGTAAGTCATTTCCCGTGTAGCGCGTCATTGTTATCCTCTTGTGACGGATCTGTACTGTGTCAGATTTATCGGCACGACTGATTACGACGTTGAAAGTCACGTGAGCGGAGGTGCCGTCAGCTGATATACTAACTACAGCGTCTTGCAGTATCTCTCCCAACAGTTCTCGTAGGCGTCTCGTTCTGACGTACTTCGCAATTCGACGATATTTTAACACTACGGCGCGGCGTCCCGACGCCTAAAATGATGAGGACGATGGCACTTCGGCCCACCGTACTCCGCGGCTTGACGAAATCTCAATACAGCGGCGTTTCAAAGACGATGGCAATCTGGCCTGCCGTCCTTCCGGCTCTCTAGCGTCTCGACGCCTAACTAGAAACTTGACGGTGGCACTTTGTCCTCCCGTCGTCGCGACTCACCGACGTCTCTCTCTCTCTCAACCGTTACCGCCGCTCGCTTCACTCCTGGCTGGCGCTAAAAACCTCCGTCGCTTGGTTTGCAGACATCGGTTCAATTAGGGCCAATCAGAAGCCAGCTTCCGACCGGTGGCCCCGCCCCTCGAGGACAACAACTCTTTGCCAGAGCCGTATTTATTAGGTAATTACATCATTCCTTTCGGCTATATGCACACAATTACACTAAATGTTTTCTTACTTGCTCACGTTCCTTATATCTTATTAATACATAACTATTTTACAATTATGTCTGAAGAGTGCATGGTAGATAAATAAACGCTGAAAATATCAATTGATTTCTACGCTTTTTTCGAAGCCAATATGGATAAAATACTCAATGACAATCCTAGATAATAGTAGCCTATTTGCCAACTTTACGAGTAAATATTTATCCAGACTTACTAATTCCTTACGCGTGATATTTTGCACCGTTGTTAAATGCACGAGGTTCCGGCGTCAGAGATTGTGCCTCAGTCGTAACACTGGAAAAATTTTTTTTAAGACGTTGGCTAAAACTATTGTCTAGGATTGCTATTGTTTAATTTTCGCAAATTGGCTTCAAGAAACCTACCGTTATATTAATGATTTTAGCGTTGAATTATGTACCACGCCGTCTTAAAAGCTTCTGGCTGGCTTCCCTCCCCTCCTGTCCAGCAGTTAGAGGGGTGGCTTGAGCGCGGAGGGGTTGTCGAGAAGCCGCAGACGCTTGCACTGCGCCTGCTCGATTCCACAAAGAGAAAATATATACAAATTCCTACAAATGAATATTTTTCTTATAAAATATGTTACAGTGATGATATCTTAAGGGGGCCGCCTCGTTGCCATAAAACCACACAGCAGCGTGTTTGAAGAAAACGTTTTACACCGAAACTAATACACGTGTGTTCACGCCGTTTCTCTACGAAAAGAACACACACTTCAGACGACTGCCCTTAAGTACTTTCAAGGCAACACACGTATTAGAAATCCCCTTTTAGGGCACGTCAAAATGGGTAAAAATGGGGTTTTCAGGCTGCTATAGCGGAAAATATACTAGCCGAATACATGTGAAACCACTTAAGGGTAGTGCATTGGACTTTAGTAAAGTGATTTCGTAAATAAAACAATAGGGTCACCACTTAAAGTCCCATAGGAAATTTGTTTTTTTCGCGAAGACGCCTTAAGCGTAGAGGCGACGCACCGTTGTATGGTCCATACGACGTCGCCCTTAGCACCATACCTCACTCACACAAACACATGTGCCACGAGGCGGGCCCCTTAATGAATACTATTTTAGCGCCATCCTGAGATGATGGCGAGAAGATAGAGTGGTCGCAAGACATTGTTATAAGTAAATATGGAATTTATGACAGTTGAGTAACACTTAACTTATGGCTGTTAAATATAATTAATTGCGGTGACGACCACATCACAATATCTAGTAAAGGCGAAGACACACGCGTGGTTTTACTTTTAGGTTTGCATTTTACGAATCATACGAATCATTCGGGTAGCATTTTCAGTGCTACAGCAGAAAAAAAAAACTTGCTATATTTTTTAAATAATAGAAGCGTAGTCTTAAGTACGTATGTCATCTTTTCGTATGTGAATGTAAAACATGGTGGGAATAAATTAAGCAGTTTCACGTAAAATAAAGGAACAGACGTAATACGCTTCGCGTCCATGCGCAAGGTACATAAGCCACTTAAGATAATTTTTGTCTAATTACACTTATTTAAGCACACTTATGCAACAAGGGTGGTTAAAAAGAAGTAGGAACAGGAATCTGTTGCTATAGATCGTGAATAAAAAAGTATGAAAATAGAGATACGTGTAAATGAGCTCGGTCGAACAGTACGGGATGGTCGTACCCTGAGCCACAGATCACAGACACGTCAACTTGGTGTTGGCAATCCTCCCAGGAGGACTACTGGCACAGCAGGAGAATAACCGCATTGTTTCCTAAAATAATCCCTCGCCCGACATTCTGTTCACTTCAAGACCTCATTCTCTCCTCCGCTTCCCTGTTCTATCTCTTCCGGTAAATATACGCCGACAGCGCTACAACGACAGGTCATATAATGGGAGATGCAAAGCAACGCTAGGAGCTGCACCATCGCGCCTTGCAGACGGCCGGAATGCTGATAGAAATGTATTTTCTGTATGCGTGGCAGCACAAACGCGAGTTTATTTTCATTTTTAAGGGCTTGTGTGGATTTAATGCAAGGTGTAGTTTACGTATATAAAACTAACATTGGCCACGATGAACTATTTAATACAAAATATGTAATCAATTGTTTAATATACTCAATTTTTTTTATTGAAGTGTGCATCAGAAGCGACGCGAAATAAAGCCGCATGGAGAGTGTGTATCAATAAACGATTTCGTTATGCTGAAAATACAATTTACAAGAAAAATATGAAAACATAACCTTTTCGGCAAACTACAAAATTGATAAAATTTTGTACGCACGAAAACTGTCCGTTCAGAATGCTTATATGTTACATAATGCTTGAAGGTTAGTTCATGCTGTTGTTATAACATATATTAATACTATCGTTATTGCAAATAGACTAATACTTTACATAAGAAAGGGATGGTATGAGCTTGTTATTTTATTTTCCTAGATTTTTACAAAACATTCTGCAAACGTAGCTTTGGAAAATTTTTGGTAACAATTTTTGTAGGAAACAAAATCTACTTTTCAAAAATAAACATAAAAACGGAAAATTATTTAAAATAAAGCTCGCATGCTATGTTTATATTTTAACGCTTACAACTGCATAGACACGTCTACAACTATATCATTTCAACAATTTAGTTGGACGAGGTTAGGCCTAACCTCGTTACTACTAAAGAAACCAGCTATAATGAAAGCAACGTGTTTACTACAATACATACGGAAACTGGAAAACCACATACAAATAGTTAATACAGAATTAGTTTAGAGAACACTGTTTATAATATGAATACAATTAGTTTGACAGAAGTTGCGATGTGCGAATATGACAATACACGTAACGATATTTTTACATCGTTACCTATCGACAGTGCTCTTTATATACGTACACAAACATATTCTTAATAAAACTATTTTATGTTTACAACTGAGGACAGTACTTTTGCCGCCTAGTATTTTTTTTACAGACTTTAAAGACCTGAAATTACTTCCCTACGCATGTGTATGTGTATATATCGTCTGCAGTCGGTATCGTCATTCCGAAGGTTCAGAAGTTCACCACCAGATGTCAGCCACTTTACTTTGCATCTCCCATAGGCGCCTCGCGACGTCCGCGGTTAAAAAAAAGTTTTTGAGTTAAATTAAGCTAGGTACACAATTACAAAGAATAAGCAAAGATGTACAGCATAACAGTAAATATTTCACAGGACCAGAAACCATGTGTGCAATTGATTCCTTACGCATATGATCTTACGGTAACGAAATTAATGCGAATAATGTGTTACATTTGTGGCTGTATGAATCATGCCGAATGCCAAATGTAGAAACGAGAATGGGAATCGAACATAGAGGTAATATATATTTACTCTAAGGAATCGAACATATTAACAACTACGATACCCAAAAACCGTAGACCAAGAAGGTTTCACTAGATCGGCATCTCTTGTGTTAATATATTTGACAGAGTACAGTTGCGACAACAGCGCCTTGCGCACGGGACGGTACTAAAACAAGATGGCTGCCGTATGGCAAAGATAATACCTTAGAGATGGGAATGTTCGAATTTACCTATCCGCTGGCGTCTGCGACCATACTGACATCTATCGGTGCGATAATTAGCTAAAACTACCCCGAATTCTAACGGTAAATCTGAGAACTACGTCGACTAGCTTTTATTTGCCGGGTTATTCAAATATTAGGTAGATATTTGAATGCATTATTGTTTACTAATCAGAAAATATTATAAAATCCTACGAACACGATTATATATAAATAGGCTGTCCAGAAACGGTCGGATAATAAGCTCACCACGCGAATCCTGGGCGAAATTGGAGACAAAAATGCAAGTGGCAAAACGTTGTACAACTGCGCGTAGCTAGGAGATAGTCCTCTCTTGAGCTCAACAGCTAGCATACTACTACTGCTGGGCGTAGGTTCAAGTCCCGGCCAGTTCAACTGTTTTATTTTATTTTTTGTTTTCATATATAGTTTATATTATATGAATGCCAGGGCATAAAGAAACATGTATTGTACGGCCATTTATTACTGTTAAATTAACTGTTTTATTAGGCTGTCTTTGTAAATTGACGTAGATTTTTCTGCAACATCACACTGAAAGTATGTTACACGTGTGAGAGGACATCTGTAAGTGTAATGGTCATTAATGTTTGTCAGATTCCCGTTACCAATCTGGACATTTGTATTGGTATAAAAAAAGTGATACAATGCCCTTATCAAATTTAATGTGCAGATAATTTTTTAAGGCTCAAATGATAACTGATATGGAAAATCCTTCCATACTATTCAGTGAATCCACAAGTAAGGTAGAATAATGTGATTTTATTGTTTTATTAACTTAAGCTACAAGTAAAACTTATTTGGGAAACCCCTGTCACAAACGTTTTACCATAGGCTTTCGCGTGATATTACGCAACTATCACACATGTAATTAATTAATAAATAAGGCAGAATGTAAAATGAAGTATAGGTGATCCCACCGTGTATCGAATTCTCATTGCCAACGTTGGAGTAACGAGATTTGGCCGCCTGAACACCGCCACCCCTGTAGTAGCAGTGCCTATTTAGTTGCATAACCACACAGGCGTTGGGGAACGCCACTCCAATCTACCCGAAGATACGTCGGTCAGTGTTTTTGGGGAAACGGTTGGCCGGAGGGTGTTTTACCAAGGCGACTTTTTTTGTTGTTTAACATATGTCCTTTCATAAACAGCCATCAAACCACGAGACAACGTTGCGGGTACGTAGTGCCATACAATCGCAATCTCGCATACCCCATTTTCCTACAAAGGGGGTTGATTTGTACCAATATCAGTCGTCAGAAATCAGGCCTTTGAATCCTCCAACATATATCCTTATGCTTTTTGCGATATCTCCAGCGGTTTTTGATGTATTCATTAAAATATATTCTGCACATCCATTTTCATGTCGTCGAAACGCCCTTAATATGCTTTTCGACCAAACTGTTAAATGTAAACCCTACGTTATGTTGCATAAGAAATCGCCCCACAAAGTTTGTCGGTTGAATTCAAACCCACCTATATACAAAAAAAATATTTATCCAAATTCCTAATTCATGTACTTTTCTCGTGACAAAAAATTTCTACTACACAAATACATAACTTGGAAATATACTGTGAATGTTTGTCTGTACACAAAATACATTATTATGATACACTGAATCATAAATTCACAGCCCCAGCATCAGTTATAATGTTCATGGTTTCACAAGAATTATCTGAATATTTACAACGTATATATTTCGCTGGTTTGGTTTTTACGATTTGTGCAAATGTGTACTTATGCAGACTCCAAATAATGGAATACAAAGCTTTACAGAATAGCACACATATGTGAACAGTGCATTTGACGAGAAGCAACTGTCTTTTTCCTAATGTCAATACAGCAATGGCGTAGATGTCACAAAGCACCAAAAGTGTGTTTGATTATTTTTGGTATCCTACAAAAAGAAACCTTAGCAAAATAATAAAGGTACACACAGTATATACCTGTTGACATATTTGTCCAACATAATATTTCCCTGCATATAGCAATTTCACCCTTAGATTCCTAATTTTTCCTGTAACCATAATGCTTTCAATTTCAGCCTACTTCTAGCAAAGTTTTTAATAACAGTAGCATTTAAGATATAAAAAATAAAGCAGTAGCCTAAAGGTGGCTTTAGAAAAGAGTTATTAATGTTTGGAAGAGCATTATTGGTGTGCGATACAACGATATTTAGGATGATATGATTCTGAATATTACGACGATGAACCTACAGACGACAAATGGGAAAATTGTCGTACACTTTATATTTGTTTTAATTGGTAGAATGATGCTACATATAAACTACACTGACAGTTTATCACTGACTAATTAACTGTAGGCTCCTAAATACAATTATGGAAATTGAAATAATTTTAGTAATATTATATATTCCTGCTGAAACTGTTTTCCAGCACACAACACTTATTTCTCTGGCCCCCTGAAAATTTTTATAAGAGGCTTCTACTTTACTTACATAAAAACAACTATGTGTGAATTTATTTTCGTTCATTTGATTTTAATGAGAAAGAACCTAACTGAAAAATACAATAGCTTACAATATATACGAAATAAAAAGCTTAAAATGTTTTAAAACAAATTCTTTTTGAAAAATGTGCAGTCATGTCTGCGCTGCCTGTTCCAGTTCCCTGAAATAAATAATAAAGTTCATTACGTTGATTTCTGTGCCTGAATTAAAACACAAAATGTTTTGCATAATGCCAGAGCAGGATCTGCATGTTTTATTTACCAATAAGTTATACGAACATAATTTAACAATGGGAATAAAGGACCTTGAATGTACAAAATAAAAAAAACAGTATGTTTTCGTAAATTCAACATTTAGCTTGTGTTATTATTGAAAACTTTTTTGTATATAGGTCTACATATACTAAAAGTGGTTCAAAAGCAATTTTTGCATCAAACCATTGAATTGTAATGGAATGGTTATCCTGATTAAAGATGAAAACTTTACACGAAATATATCCATAATTATATTGAGAAATAACAATGTTACAACATGGGTCCGCTACAGACCCTCGCACCCCCGCTGAGCCATTCATCGGCCGCAGTAGCCCTAGGGGTCTGGAAGCAGAGGACACGACTGCTTCCATGGACAAGTACTTTCACGAGACAAGAGACACCACTATCCTCGTAACCCAATATATCAAGCACTGCAGTGTAAATAAATGATGTTCCACTATCAAATGTTATATTATTTTATTATTTAGTTAGTGATGAAAATTATTAGGGAAGCAATGCTTCCATTGCTTCCGTGGACGCTTCGCCTCTGGGTAAATCGATTCCTCGATAACTCCACTAGATGATGCTGCAGTACGGAGTCGCAGGTCTCAGGACATAAAGAGGGCTAAAGACGACTTAGAAGGCGTCAACGCAAGTGCAAACGGTGAGGAACGGAGGCGTACTATATCATCTTTCCAAGTGGTTCACATATGTTGTATTTTCCAGGGCCAAACTATACGCGAACAAAGTCGCGGGTTTTTTTTTTTTTTTAATTATCTTTGACACTTATTTAAGGACATCAATGCGAGCGAAGTCGCGGGCGAAAGCTAGTAATATTATAAATGCGAATGTGAGTTTGTTTGTTTGTTCGTTACGCTTTCACGCCGTTACTATACTACCGATCATGAAATATTGTACACACATTGTTAGGGGTACAGAAAAAGGACATAGCGTACCTTTTATAAAAAAAAACTTACCGCTAGAGGGCGCTGCAGCGCATAAATTTCAATGCTATTCAACCAATCGTCATGAAAATTTGTATACATGGATAGTTGAACACGAAGAGTACTCTCGCGATATTCATTTTGCTATAACTCTCCACTAGATGGCACTGCATCGCATCACCTTCTATTCCGTTCAACGGATCATCATGAAAATTGGTGTACATACCATTCATCCGATTGTGCATGCACCCGCGAAGGTATCTGACGAAACAAATTACCGGGAATCCGTGTGAAAAAAACCAGGGAACAGGTTGGATCAGCACGGGGGTTCCAAAATAGAAAAGTTCGCGAATTAAGTCCCGGGTACAGGTAGTGTGTGTATAAGAGCAGCTTACGATGCACATTTTAAGAATCGCAAGTTGTCTGCTAATTAGCTTATTTATAGTGTCTCATTATTGTTAAAATGTGAAGTTTCGCTTACAAATATGGTCTCTGTAAATTTATATTACAAATACTTTTTTCCCAGTGAAAGTAACTTAAAACTTTTTGAAAGAAGTGTGAATGATAAAACATCAATACTGACCAGATCACTTTTAAAAAAGTTGTTATTGCTGAACACACAATGCAAGATAAACTAAAGTTTATATGCTTAAAATTAGGTTGGCCATATTTGAGGATATTTTGAAAGCTAGAGGTAATTTTCCATTTTTACTAGTGGCAAAACTAGTGTTGTAAACATATAATTTTCAGAGATAAATTGTGCACTGCAAACTTTTACTTATTCTGCATTTCCGTAATGAGTTAAAATTTACGGTAAGCATTAAAGAATTACCTTTATACACCTACTAGCAGTCCCCCGCGGCTTTGCTCGCGAGTATTATTCGTAACTGATAATATTTACTTTTATTGAAAAACCTCTTTGTACACAAAATTGGTACTTCAGTCATCAAGTGTTAGAATGTCCAAGCGGCTAGTTGAACTAATTCTGCAGAAGGATAAGTAGCTATAGCTGTCCATGCGAAAAGCAGTCTTAAGTTTGTCCCTGCCACTAACAGCGACTTCGCCTGGGCCTTAATTATAGCCCTGCCTATTTGAGGTTGTGGGGTAATTACAGACACCTATTGTAAGAGGTTAATCGAATGAGAAACATATGTTTACCCTGTGCACAACCATTGGTGACGGTGCCCTCAATTGTATATTTTCAAAATATTCACTTGAACTTTATTGACATTACAAAGTTTCAGAGGGTAAAGATTTCTCGGATACGTATTTGGAGCCCCAAACTTGATATTAGTGAGATGATATATCGTCGGTTTACTGCCAAAAGTGACAATGTCAAAATGAGATAAAATTATAAAAATGCTAGGAATATGTATATGTTGTTCACGAACAATTGCCCAAGTTTAAAGTCTATTCGTCGTTTCGTACTGTTGTGTCACAGTATAGTAACATACCACATTTTTGTTAATATCTACAATTTAATACTGT
>PNEQ01083654.1:18029-52815 GCA_003012365.1 Medauroidea extradentata | reverse complement strand
AAAGTGAATTTATGGGCCGGCATGTTAGGGAATCACATTATTGGTCCCTACATTCTACCGCAGAATTTAAATGCACATAACTACGGAGTGTTTTTGAGAGAGGTACTACCCGAACTCCTTGATGATGTCCCGCTACAAGTGCGTCGGGACATGTGGTTCCATCAAGACGGGGCCCCCGCTCACACTGCACTACGCACGCAAAACGTGTTAAATCAAATGTTTCCAAACAAGTCATACAAGTCATACAAGTAAAACCTTCACTGTGCCCTTCCTTGATTTTTCCCTTCATTCTCTCATCACTCCATTCTGTCGCCACTCTTGCGCCTAACCCCATACATATTTGCCTGTCGCAACCTCTTTTCATACACAACTGTCATACCTCTGAACCTACCAAGCCTATTCCACACATTTCCATATTTTCCGCTTTTCTACCAATATTTACAAAACAGTGGACTGTTGAGAACAAAAAATATTACTTTTTGAAAAGTACTGGGAAGTCGTCTTTTTTAAGTGCAGAATATATAGTAACAGGGACATTATCAGGCAATTCTGGTAACATTGTGAATGAAACATGCACATGAAAGCAAGCTGCGCTGAGCAGATGTAGTCATATATGTGCTATATTTCTGTTTCTGCTGGAACACATGGAAGAATATGGCTGTTAAATGCGAACATGTACAAGCCAGCGTCGTATATGGGTCCATGGGAGCAGAAAGTACCGCAGAGGATGCAAGATGGAAATAATTGTTAAAATCGGAAAAATATTCGCTCATTGTTCAACACTTTAGGAAAAGAAAAACGTGAATTATTTTGTCAGGGACCTTCAGGCAGAAAATTCTACCCCATGATGTTTGCAGTTACCAGTAGACATTAAACATAAAGATTTTGTGCTTAGTGATGATGACATTAGAGTTTCGAAATTTTGTGTTGCTGAGTTTTATCACTGCCTGAGTTGCAAAAGCTCTACATATAGTAACGACCCTTTCATGACTGAGGGCACAGAAATGCAGTGACAGTGAAGCCTAGAATCGACAGCGATGATTTTTGTTTACTGCATCAATTGCAAAATATGTAATTTCTATTAAATTTGACTTTGCATAAACATTTATGGGGAATGGATTGTGTAACAACAAAATATGGTATATGGAAGAGATCATGAGGAAACAGCAAGTCGTGAATACACTGAGTGGGTTACAGCAGTCTCATCCAGATGCTTCGGTGATATAGACTAGGTTGTGGGTTGGTAAAGAGTATCCACAACTTGGGTGTAGTCCCGATGGTATTGTTACATATGACCACACTGCTGTACTTCTTGAAATTAAGTGCCCACAAATTCTTTCTGGTATTCATCCTGGCAAGTTTGATGCAGTTTTGTCCCAGAAGCAGTTAAATCTGTTCGGTTTGCAGCGAACTGCAAGTGGGGACCTCGAACTCTAGAAAACCCACGAATATTATCATCAAGTTCAGGTGGATTTGGGAATTCACAAGATAATGTGGTGTCATGTAGTTATATTTTCACCTCAAGGACTTCACGTTGTGGATGTTCAATTTGATTATGACTTTTGGTGTGCTTTACAAGAAAAGCTTATAGTCATACACACACAACTGCTGGTACCAGAATACATTCTAATGCATAGTCCACATAGTTTAAATCCAATCTCATTTTCTTGATCTCATTTACAGAATACATTCTTCAGGATCTCTCTTAAAAAAAGTTCGTGTCCTATAACTACATATTGTTGCGTTGCTGTGTATGAGGGCCGGGTGGTTGGGAGCTGTGTCGAAACATCTTATGGACTAGCCCATGACCCACAAGCTGGGCAGTTATGTGATGGGAACCCCACCGAAACTACGTCATAGAGACCTGTTTCAACTGCGCTTTTACTCTATGAAGCCTACGAGACTCAGGTCACTTCCGAAGCATGATGTAATGTCTACTTTTAGACCCCTGTACTGTTGTTAATCCCCAGAGTTTGGCCAAAGTTTGAAAGCCCCGAATCAACAGATTTGAGAGTTCGCTATTTGTCGTGCTAGAGAAAGGTGCTATGCTTGAGGAGAGAGACTGGTGAAGACATGTTGGTGACGTCAGAGTCTACTGGGAGGTTTCAGGCATATACCTTCGGAGCAATCTTGGGCGAAACAAGAGGACTACAGCTGCGGGTTGGTGGACAACAAGGAGGTACGCGACGGATGTAGAACCGAAGGCCTCAAGCGTGAAGACAGCAGTGCACTCGGGGTGCTGCGCAGCACATGGTGAGCCATCACCACTTCGGACTGATAAGGTTGTACATTGTCACTATTTGAGAGCCTGTTGATTGGATGACTGAACTTTTATTGTGATTTGTATGTAGTCTTTGATGAATGGTAAATATTCTTGTGCTTTATTGTCAAAGTTAATTAACATTTCTGTGGCACAGTAGTAGATGTGTGCATAATTAGTTGTTGTGAAAGTTATAGTTGATTGCTGTTTTGTGTATTTTTTTAAAGTTTTGTGAGCCAGTAAATCAATAACTTAAATCAACTCTTTTATTTCTAATTATACAACCTTTATCCCAAAAAGCTCAGAGAATTGCCCACATTTGAGTTTTTGCTAAACTTGTGACAATAACTTTTTAAACAGTGGGCTAGGTTTGTCATAGTTACCCATTTGTTCCATGTCTAATTAACTCTGACTCGTAGGCCTACTTCAAATCCAGATACAAAAACTTTGCCTTTTCACCACAAGCAACACCTTTTTCAAAGCAACTCAGTCTATATTCCAGATACTTAATCTCCACAAAATACCATTCTGTCCAAAAGAGTGTTCTACTACTATCACCACACAAGCATAGCTCTTGCAACAGTCTGTGTTGGGACCCCTATGCTATCCACTGTGAATTCTTTCAATAGCTAACTGACCAACCATTATTAATGCCATTCAAGGTAGCTATAACTGTACTACAAGTGAATGAATTTGTAAATATCAGTGCCGAGTAGTGATACTGAATATGGTGCATATATATATATATATATATATATATATATATATATATATATATATATATATATATATATATTATATATATATTATATATATAGACAAACACACTTTGGTAGCAAATTTGTAAGAACAGTGCCACATACAAGCAACATTTAAATCTCAAGATACTTAAAACTTAGTCTTTTGATCAATTTGTAAGCTAGTTACTGTGAAATGGTCCGCCTGAACGATGAACATAGTCCCTTGTCACTTGCCCGACCTTCCTGTGCCATATAGCGGTGCACAACGAAGACACACCAACTCAAACAGGGCCGTCGAGCCCGCGCACAGATCAACGAAGTACTGGTAACACCATAACAATAAAAATTTAACACGACAACCCAGCTCCCCTGAAGTCCTTTTTTTTAGTGTACTGAATATGGTCCCTTGTTCAGAGTGTGCCCCACACCTCTGGCCATTGGTCGTTGGTCGAACAGGGAAAAATTTCACCAGTTAGACGTGAGTGAGCGACCATGTGGTGTTATGTCAGATTCATGTTTAAATTAATAACAGTGTTTGCACATGCAAGAGACAGAGAGCAAGCTCCTCATTAGAAAAAGTATTCAGTTAACCTTAGTGGTCTAGCAAGGGCCCCCAGAGACATTATGTAGTGCTGTTTGCATGGCAACTTATCTTTCAGTAATGTTAGTATTTAAAATGTAAGTGTTCTTGTAACATTTTCGCAGAACAAACAGCACATTGAAGGGTTTTCATTCTGATGTATGTCTAGTGTAAGTGCAAGTGTATCAACAATTTTTGTATTGTTCGTAATTAGTAAAAATTGAAAAACAATCATTACAAATAAGCCTACAGAAACGGGAAAGGCATTGCAGCATTTCAAAGGCATTGTATATGAGTACAATTGTATTGAGGTAATGTAAAAAATTTCCCTCGCGTGTTTGCGAGGTGGATGGAAAATGTCTTGAGATTTGCTTTAATTGTCTAACAATGCTATTTAGCAAATTCAAGGTGGCAGATTCGGACACCCTCTCTTTACCGCTGTAAGGATGTCTAAGAGAGAATAAAGCAAGAAAGCAAGTCATCACGATGGACCAGGTAGAGCGGCACAACCGCTAATAGACTTTCTGTAAAACATTGGGGAGTTCGATAAGAAATGGCTGGTCGTTAATGCAGCTAGATGAATGGCAGTACCTGCTCCTGTAAGCTAAAGAGACCAAGAATATTGTCAGTCTGTGCCATGCATATATCTTATAGATGGTGGCTCAGGAGCCATGGAACCTAATTCCCACGGGTTGTAATTAAAGAACAAAAAAGTTTACTTAAAAGTTGTGATGTGCTGCCTATGTCCAAGTCTTACTGCATCAGGCAAGTAAACAAGTAAATTTACTTGTAACTTTTTGAAAGAAAACGTATGTATGTATAACCAATGCAAAGTCAAAACATTCTCTTATACATAATGGTATATAAAGTTACACATGTTACAGTTATTATATCTTATAAAACATTAGCTTATTGCCAGGATAATAGTTACATAGAAATTTTTACTGCTTAGATTTGGTTTGCATTCTGTAGTAAATTTCAGTTCTAATATTTCCTGCAAATGAAAGTATTAAGCAGTAGGCTTAACCAAGCAGTAATAAGTTAAAGTAATACAATAGAATCAGGAATTTGCAAAAGAAGTTAAGTCACGAATTTTGTGAAAATGAGTTAACACTAGGAATCAGGTCATCATCCCTATCCGCATCGTTCTGTGTTAAAAGGAGTCAAATCCTGTACGTTTTAGGCTGTTATTTTGCTGCATCGAAAAATTGTTCACTTGAAGAAGGTTACAAGTCCTGGACTTGTCACCTTTTACAAATGTGACGAGGCAAGGACATAATGCTACAAACGTTGGCACTGAATGATGGCACTTTATTTTGAACACGTATGTTGTTTTCAAATTGTCTTACTGATATTAACCACATCTGTTAGTTATATATTTTACTTATTACAGAATATCTGGTAAGTAGGTAAATTTAGGAAACATCAGAAAGTGCTCGTTTGTAAGGTGGCAACAGTTCATCACTGGTATGTTAAAAATGGCCGAGGCAAGTAATGAATCAAGTGATATGTTACCAACAAAGCGTAAACGTGTCAGAAATAGCGAAATGTATTCGAGGACAAGAATAAAACTAGCAAAAATTGCAGGCGCAGCACATACTAGCCATAGTGGAATGGAAGGACAGGTTATGCATTCGTTATCAATGCAGGCAGTGTTTTGATAAATGTTAAGCCCCTGGCACAATTGGCGTTGGTGTTGTTGGTTGGTGTGAAACAGTAGATGTAAAAGGTAAAGGTGGTTAAAACAAAAACATGCGAATTTATATTGTGCAGTTTCTTGGCACCTGACAAAAAACAATCCGAAAATGGGCGTTTTCAGCACTACTTAATTTGCTGATTAACATACTAAAGGCGCATCGCAATATTCCCTTCGCTTCCGAAGTTATGCCATAGTTTACTACACTAACATAACCTAACCTTTTCTACACTAACCCAACCTAACCTAAACTAACCTAACGTACCCGAACCTAACCTACCCTAACCTAACCTAACCCCCGTACCTTGTACCTCTGAAAAAAAATATATTTCCCGCGATCGTACAGAAATGCGCCTTGGATATGTTAACAAGGTCAATATTGCATTATGTTACTATCTGCCAAACAGTTTACACACAATACCCTAATGGTTAGTTGTTATGTTTGTATATTTTATTTTGTTTCACAGATGTACCCGAAAATGCTTCGATGGCATGGACGACGTTATACAAGCAGATATTATCAGCAAGCTATATTCTCTGGAATCGAAAAATGTTCAAGACACGTACCTCCAAAGCCTTATAGAGTGTCACCCAGTTTCTCGCCGTCGCTCACGTAAGGAAGGTAACACACCACGATCTGCAACATTTCGCTATTGTGTTATGGTCCATGCAACCCGCAAAAGCGTGTGTAAAGCAGCATTTATGAGTTTGCATGGAACAACAAAGAATTGCGTTGAGCGACTGTGTAAGCTACTGCAACTTGGGCTAAATCCGTCAGATAAAAGGGGTTATCATCCAAAACTACGTGCTGTAGCAGGTGAAGAACTACAGAAAATACATGACCATATTGTGTCCTTTCCTGTCAAAGAAACACATTATGGTGGAAAAGATATCACTTATCTTGATGCACGTCTTACACTGAAAATCATGCATTCTTTGTTCGTGGAGTTACACCCAGAGAGCAAAATCACATACAAATACTACGCAAAATATTTCCATGACAACTTTTCATACCGCTTCGGTCGACCTCAGATCGATACATGTACCACATGCGAAGAGCTTGGTGTCAAGATCAAGAGTCCTCATTTAAATGAAGTGGCCAAGAGGGTGGCCATAGCAGAACTACTAATTCACAAAATGCGAAGCAAAAAATTTTACATGAAGATGAAGGCCATTGAAACTAGATGCAAGGAAGTTCACGTAGGGGCCATCTGTATCGATTTTATGCAAAACCTGCCATTGCCGCATATTCCTGTACAGGAAATGTTCTACAGTAGGCAATTATGGGTAAATGTTTTTAACATTCACAACATGAAAACGGGTCTGTCTCGTTTCTATGTTTACCATGAAGGGGTGGCTATGAAAGGATGCAATGAAGTGTGCTCATTTCTTATGGATTATGTACATGAAGAGGTTCCTAGTACTGTAAAAGAGTTTTATGTGTTTAGTGACGGTTGCCCTGGCCAAAACAGGAATCACGCTGTAGTACGATACCTCTTGTCGCTAACATATACGAAGAGGTTTGAGAAGGTCTTTCATTATTTTCCGGTTAGAGGCCATTCGTATCTTCCTTGTGATCGACAATTTGCAGTGGTGAAGCGGGTTGTACGAAAAGCAGACAGGGTTTATGTTCCTAAAGACTATGTTGAGATGATAGTGACTTCAAGTAATAAAGGTGCTTATAGTGTTAAAATGGTTGACACACTTGACATCTTTGATTTCCAAACATGGTGGCCATCATTCTACAAGAAAACTACCCTGTCACTAGAAAGTGCTTCGAGACGTGTGCCCAGAAATCAGAAGGTCCAGTTTGCTATTGCTTCTTTTTCACATTTTCAATTCAACTCGGAACGCCAAGGAACTGTTGTTGTCAGTGAAATGATTGATGGTCTAGTCAAGCACACTTTTCTATTGAAGTTACCAGGAGTTGGGCAACCCACTATCAGGGTACTACCTGCTTATCCAAGTGGTTGTGTAACAATCAAGAAAAAGAAGATTGAAGATATACAAAAACTACTGAGGCACATTCCAGACGAATGTATGAACTTCTATAGGGAGATTATTGAATGGTCAACATCAGAATGATTACTGACAGCATTGTTACTTGTGTGCTACTGTTCTTTTATTGCATAACCATTCATATTTTCTTATCATCTTTACATTTAAAATGTGAAGTATACATAAATAATACTTAATCAAGAAAGATGGTCAACACAGAGACAAAATTAAGTGAAAGGACAGGGATTTTGTTAAGGGAAATACTTATAAGTTTGGTTTCATTTGCAAAATGGGATAAATCCACAAACTTTAACTAATTATTAAGGTATGATTCTAAAGTTCAATTATGGTTATTTTAGTATTATAACGTACATCTGAGTTCTCTTTAATAAAATAAAATGTTTCCACATATTTTTTCTTCAAAGTGACAGTTTTTGTTTAATATCTCAGAACTATGTCTTAATGACTTAACCCCTTTTGCAAATTCCTGATTCAATATCACTATTTAAGGAGGAAATAAATGTGCAATGTTATTACATATAAAGCAATATCTATTTTTTGCATCTTGTGTTTGCCAATTTTGGAATGTTTAGTTAAGTGGTCAAAAAACTGTCATTATCTCATCACATTTTGACTTGACATTGTTTTTCTCCCTGACATTTGTATGTTGCTTACTTGTAAACACAGCCTAGGAACAGGTTATCTGTTAGTTCGTGACTATAAATGAAATTCAAATTCAAACTGCTTGTAGGGTTTTGTGAATTGTAAATTATTAGTACCTACACAGGCGATTTCTTCCAACTTGTAAAGAATACTTAGTAGCTTTGCATCATCATTCCCAGAATTTGATACATTTACAGTGGTGGTAGGTTCACAATAGACGATGCATTATACAAACAGTTTTATAACTGAACCAATTACACAAACAGTGTTCCAATAATGTTTGTATGATTTTTTAAAAATTAAATTTGCCGATGCTAACATAATATAGGTAACAGCATTTTATGGACCTTGTTACTTTCACAAGAAGTGTTGAAAGAATTAGTTCGGCTTACTTATAACAGTCTGCTAGTCATAATTATTATTAATTGTATATTTCCTACATATTATTATTTAACTTTTTTTCATCTAAGGAATGCTGTGTTCACAGACAGGAACATGCAGCCTTGACATCTGCATGCATTCATAATTATGAAAACAAAGGTATGCATACTGTTAACATTTACGTGTATACAGTTGCAAAGAAATTCTAAGAGTGTACAGTATGTCAAAAGGTTGAAAAAAACGGTATAGTAAAAAAATCTTACTTAATGTGCCAAAAATAAAAATGCAAGATTGTAAAAGCGTTAGGTTCAACGATGCAATGTCGTAGTTTTAAGAGCTGCAGTTGCATTAGTGATTTATTTTATTTTAATGGAAGAAAGTGCCAGAAAGCCAACATGAGTGAGTGAGTGCGTGGAAGAGGGCGCACGACACATGGGTCGTTAGCTCCCACACATAGCACATAAAAAAATGAAAACAAATCCTCCATAGGAGGCAACCCACAATCAACAACAAATACACTAAGTCAAACAAAATACATTAACTCCACAGAAGTTAAAGCAGAAAAAATGTATTAGAGCACATTAACAAATTAAAAGACATTGAAAAAACTTACAAAATAACAAATAGTGACAATTCACAACATACTATAAAGAGACCCATCGTACTTAAAAGGAGGGCAAGCCGCTCACAGGCTAGAACTCCACACGCAAGATTGCCCTGATGTCGTCAGCAAGATTAAAAGTACGACAGGCCTGGTCATATCTGTGGCACTCCAACAGAATGTGCTTCACAGTCAATGGAGTGTCACACACAGGACTATTAGAAGGGTGTTCAGAACAAAGCAAGAGCCTGTGCATAGCGCGAGTGTGACCGATCCGAAGATGTGTCGGGAGGACAGCCTCCTATCTTGTTAGTAAAGTGGGACACATGGAGACAGCCGAGTCAGTAAGGGCCCAAAGATTGTCTGAGGGATGGCATGCCATTCCCTCTTCTAGGAATCCCAGACACAAGTACAGACAGCTTGCAGTACATCACACATAGGAACACAAAGGTCGTAGGATGGAAGGCTGCATGCAACCTTCGTTGCCGCGTCTGCCACATCATTGCCAGGAATGCCGGCATGGCCAGAGTCCACAGGAAGATGACCTGGATTCCAAAATGGTCATCCACCCTCAGCCTCTCCCTTACCATCAATAGAAGGGGGTGAACTGAGAAGCCAGTTAGCAAGGCTTGTAGAACACCCATCGAATCGGAACACACCAAACACTTGCGAAAGGACCCCATACCAATAAAACACACAGCTTTAAAATTGTGTAAAGCTCTGCTGTTAAAGTACTACATGACGAATGAAGTCCAAACAGATACCGCTCTGCTACTACAATAAAGGCACAAGCAGTAGAGATATCAGTTTTTGAGCCATTGGTGTAAAGGCAGGTAAAACCCTTAACATTAGACGATATAAAATCGTTAAAAAGGCCTCGGTAAATGTAAGCGGGAGTGGTCGGCTTCGTAAAGATCACCAGATCAAGCCGTACCAACACCTGGTGCATTGCTCATGGTTCTGGGCGCCGGACAGGCCACATGCCTTGGAACATCACTCCGAGCACGGGAGTGCAAGAAACGGACACACGCGGGTTTGCTGGCTCGAGGTCTGGCGTCATACAGCTGTACAAATGGAGGGAGGTGAAAGGCATCATGCAGTACGTGGGATGGGTCGGACATTTATTCTCCAGTATGGGTTGCGAGTAGCTGTTCGCGCCGATAGTGTAGTAGTGGTTCACCAGCTTCCGCACAGAGACTCGCGACTGGGCTTGTGCGAAAAGCACCAGTCGCAATGCGGATTCCAGCATGGTGAACCGAGTCCAACATCTTCAGCACAGATGTGTGTGCTGAATAGTAGGTTCGACTACCATAATTGAGCTTACTTCGAATAAGAACTCTGTAGAAGCGGGGCAACATTTCCCTGTCTCATCCCCAAGTCCGACGATTAAGCATCTTAAAGAGTGCGATATTCCACATACACCGAGACCTAAAGCCGTTTCACATGATCCCTCTAAGAAGGCATAGAATAAAAGACAAGGCCTATAAACTTCACATGGACACAGTCAAAGTAGTCCTTGTAAAATTACCTGAGGAGATGTAAACGCGCGACGTTTACAACTTAAGAGCACTACCTGTGTTTTTGCAGCGGAGAAGCGAAATCCGCAACTGTCAGCCCAACCAGCAAGCCGGTGTACAGGCAGCTGGATCTGACGCTCCGCAGCACATAGGGTGGATGAGCAGCAATATATCACAGTCATCAATATTAAGTGCACAGCGCACATTGGGGGGGGGGGGGCGGACAAAAGATACAGTGCTGTTGATAGCTACACAAAATAGTGTAACACTCAAAATACTACCCTGAGGCACACCTTTTTCCTGAACGTGTGAGTGGTTGTGTGAGGCGCCCGACACATAGGTCACCAGCGCCCACAGAAAATTAAAATGCAACAGAAAGTCCTCCACAAGAGGAAAAAAACCGAAAGACAGTAGACACTACAAAACAAACAGAATTACATGAAAAAGGACAAGGACAGAAATAAACACATGTAAGATACATGAACATATTAAAATGGGTCACATAAACCCTAATTACAGAACACAAAAACTAATCTCAACAAATTAAAAAGACCGTCGTACATAAAATGGAGATTACATCGCTCACAGACGCACCCTCTAAACACAAAATACCCTGCAGGATGTTATGCAGGTTAAAAGCACGACGGGCCTGGTCATACCTGTGAGACTCCAACAAAATGTGGCACACAGTAAGTGGAGTGTCACAGACATCACAAACAGGAGGTTCACTGCATAACAAGTGCCTGTGCGTCAACCGAGTGTGCCCAATACGCAAACGGGTAAGGAGTACATCTTCCTGGCAGGAAAGCTGTATGCGATGCTAAATGGCAGCCGAATCCTTTATCGTCCTGAGCTTTTTGGTCAAAGGAAGAGAGGCCCACTCAACTCTGTTAAACGTTCCAGACAAGTACACGGACTGCCTGCAGCATATCCCAAGCCGAGACCCGAAGATCACAGGGCGGGAGGCAACATGCTTCCTTTGCTGCTGTATCAGCTGCATCGATGCCCGCTATGTCGACATGGCCAGGTGTCCGGAGGAAGACGACCCTTACACCATGCTGTTCAGCCACATTCAGTTTGCCCTTGATCATGGTGAAAAGAGGTTGAGCTGAAGAACCAGATCGCAAGGCTAAGATGGGACTCATTGAATCGGTACACGACAGACACTTGCGCAGTAACCACCTACCGATAAAACACAGAGCTCTATACAGAGCATACAGCTCAGCAGTTAAAATACAGCACAGATGAGAGAGTTCAAACAGATACCTATGTGTGCCGACTACATAAGCACAGCCCATAGAGGCATCCATCTTAGAACCATCTGTATAAAGACAAGTAAAATCGGAAAAGAAAATCGAGACAAGATCACGAAAAAGGCCTTGGTGTACAGAGCTGGAGTTGTCGACTTTGCGAAGTCAGCCCAGTCGAGGAGTATTAGAATCATTCTGAAATTTCCCCCAGTATTTTGGCTTCTTTAACTTATTACACACGTTTAATTTATATGACAGTTGCCTAAAAACAGTTTGTAGTTTTAGTCCCTTAACAAATGACTTAATTATATTTATGGGTGAAAATTGCAGGGAATGTAGCTGAATGTCACCTCCATGGCTTGTCCCTATCCACATTTTTTATGAATTCAATGTTATTACTGCTGAAAAATATTAACAATGGTTTTTATTGTATTTTTTTAGTTAATAGAACTTAATACACATAAATATGAACAAAGAATTGATTAATATTTTTATTTACTATAATGTTTTTTTAAACCAAAATCTGTCCACTGAGTTTGTTGTAACCTCTATGGAAAGAAATAAAAGTTCACTTAAAATTCACCAGATAACAGGTTGAAAACACTCTCATGAGAGGAAGCTATAGTAAGCCATCTTGATTGAAAACTTCGTGGATTTCACTTGGTAAGTGAATTTCATTACTCAACTTGTTAATGAATTGTACAAAATGCAAGAGTTCTTTAATTGTATGTCAACTCCATGGCTTCTATAACTTCAGTAATTGTAGCAGAAATAATAATTAACTGCCATAACCAAGTATGAATTCATTGTTATAACTATGTAGCACAGGCACATAACAGAGTGGCAATAAGTTTAATTGTGGCAGTTAAAATCTATGAATTTGTCACCTCCATGGATGTCACCTCCATGGACTAAATTATCCATGGAGGTGCAGATATTAGAGAAGGATACAGATGGAGCGATAGGTCCGCGGAGTGTGGCCACCTGGCCACCTTTTTCACGAAAGAAGATGGCGGTCGTTTGTTTACATTTGCGATCAGCTGATTCATGCACACGTCAAGGTTATTTTTTATTACGCGCACACATTTCTAAAAACTTTCTTTATTTTTTAAGCAAATAGTTCACAGCAAGGCAACCTATTGATGCCAATGTATTATTCCAGGAGAAATATTTTTTAATGCTGCATTTCGTTACCTATACATGTTTTGTAACATTGGTGAATTAACCAGCAATAATGAACGAGTTTAGTGTGTGATCTAGTCAACGATGCAGTTTGATTTAAAAATAATTGACCACACTACAGTGTCAATATTCCTTCATTCCAAGCCAAAACATTTATGACTAGTTATACATACCACATATTACACGGCACTAGGTTACAATACCTGGCAATGTATTCCTGTTTAATAGGACTGTGTGGTACGAATTTTTAGGTTTTTTTTTTCAAGCTCACATCACACATAGGTGTTGGTCTTTACAATACAACCGCTAAAAATGTTGCAGGATCAACAGAATTGTTGACCGAAGGGTTTGGGTCAGTTACTCAGCTTTAGGGAGGAATATTTTTTGATACATAAACAAGGGCAGGCAGATATTGAAATATTGTGGACTTGGACTAAGGAGAACACGAACATAAATGTGCATAAAATAACTGTGAAAACTACTATGAAGGAAATTACGAGTACACATTTATACAGATGGAATGGGCAGGAGATAGATGATAGATGTAGTTACACCATACAAGCATCTGGGAATTGTGTTACAGGCTGATCTGAGATAGACCAGACAGGTTAAGAAGGGAACTGGGACTGCTGGGAAGAATGTTGAAAGGAGTTGGTGAAGGAAAAGTCTTGGTTTTGTTGCAGCAGCTGCAATTTTGAAATCTTGAATCATTATGCCATAACTTAAATTTTCTTTGACAACTTTGGTATTTGATTTTCAAACTGATTAGACTAACCAATATTTTTTGTTTCCATTCTGTCAAACACTGTATCTAACAGGCTGTCTTCAGCACGTCTAACAGGCAGTCATCAGCGCGAAATGTAGCAAGTGTGAAATATTTACCTGCAGTATGTATTAAACGTCAAAAATAGCATTTTATGCAAACATACGCCATTATTAAAGAAACAAACTTGGGAAACGAAATAATTTGTGCTGAAATAACATGTAATGGGCCACATGCTAAAAGTAAAAACAATACAAAACAACAACAAAATTTTTTTTTTTGAAAAAATTATAGAAGTTAAGAATATTTGCTTTATGTTTGGAATTTTTCCAGAAATACAGGTTTTCATAACTTTTAGCACATGGTCCACATCTTTCTTCAGCACAAATTATTTCATTTCACTAAGTTTGTTTCTTTAAGAGTGGGACATGTTCGCATAATATGCAGATTTTGGTTTTGACTGGTTTTTGTGGGAGAACTATGCAAGCTAAAGCAGTCTTTAGTAATGTCTTCACAACTAACACTATTATTCTGTTACAATACGAATTTATTAATTTTAGCCACTTGAACGCCCATAAGAGTACATCATAAACTAAGTCAGTCAATTTTTTTCTGAAACTGAAAGACACTATAGAACTGGCAAAGGAAGGAGTGCCAAACAGGAAGTTTTTAATCCCCAACTAAATCTTATTGCATGCATTTCCTCAATGTTATCTTCAATGTGGTATGGGATCTTAAGGAGCCCATTTTACCTCAAATAGATAGGTAGGTATATAGTTACGTAACAGAATAATTCTGTCCACCTTTAACATCTTAGCGCCTAGAGGAGCCACATGAGTAGTTGCCACAACATAACTTGGCCAAAAATTTGCATAAATCCCATACCTACAATTCAATATTTCCTGTTCTCAAGTTGATTCATTTCATAGATGGAAAGTGTGCACCCATAAAACACATGTGACCTAATATTTATTCCTATGCATTTCAAAACACACATACTGGAAATTTTTGTTAGTCCTACGAGATAATAGAGCATTCTTTGAAATTTTATTAAAGATGCAGGCTGAAACAAATAATTTACTCCACAATATTATTGAGAAAACAATATGAAATTAAATTTATCAACTCTGTAGCCTGGTTGGCCATATGTTGTATCAATACACAAGAAATTCCAATTGGCATAGTCTTAAAATGCTGTAAAATAAAGAAATGAGCCCCCATTATGTGTTCGACAGATTCATAACTCAACCCACCATCAGGTTTCAGTACATGGAGAATCCATTAAACAGTATTGTTTAATTTTTGGGACTGATTTTATTATACTCAGTCTATTTCAGGAAAGGTTTCCAGATTTTCGCATTCCTCCTCTGAGAAAAGGGTACGTAAACGGGATTGCAGGGCCTGGTTTTCCAACAAACTGTTAGGGATTAAAGGTGTACACAATGGAGTTGTTAGGCATCTTTCTCAGAACAGAACTGTCAGAATATGGAATCTTTACATGAGACAGAGTGTAACAGAATTAAAAATTTTTTTGCTGATTAAAAAAACATAAATGTTTGGTTTGAAAGGCAATTGCAAAAAAATAATTGAGTCAAAAAACAAGCATTTATTTTGTTACGTAAAAAAATAAGTACCTACTTATAATAAACAGAAGGAAGAAAATTGGTGGTAATATCTGTACTTTGTATTTGTTTACCTGATGACAAGAGATACTAGTCCTAGTAAGGTCCCTTTTTTTGCACAATAATGTGTACAGCAATAACATTTAGATAATCATAACACAAAGTTCAAAGTAAAATGTAAAAATTAACATAAGTTCACTTCAAAAATGTATAATACAGCACCCATGTTGGCAATCAAATATGATACAGGCACATACAAATTGAAAACATTTCCCCAATCACAAGTAGTTGCTTTAACCACCAATTTCTGAAAATAAACATAGCCTAAACAACTTCATCATATACAGTACTATAAAAATATGGTATGTGTTATTTTACAACACAGTATTAAAAATAATATAGGTTCACAGAAAATTTCACCTGTTAAACTGTTAAGTTACAAGTTTTCGTTATGTACCCAGTATAATGACAAACTCAAATCTCAAGAGTTTATTATTTTTAACATCCATACTTCAATCCTCAAGTGGATAGGTTTGTTCTTTTATTATAGTTCACTGATGAACACAAACAAATATTTCATAAAATGCTAGTAAATACAAAAAAAACATAGTTACAGCTGATAAACACAATAGCAACAGAAAGTAACATGAAGTAAGCACACAAAAATTGCCCATTTTTGCATAGTATTACAATATAAATACATCAATATTCACCTTCACATAAGTAGCATGATTGGGATAATGCTCAGTTTCTTATACTTTTAATTTAAAAAAAAATTTGAATAAACTTTTTTTATCAACACTTCCTTTATTTGGCTCCACCTATCAGTATAAAAACTCAAATGAAAATATAGTTCCTTTTAGCTCAGGAAAATTATGAGATGCCATCTGACGGCTTGCATGGTTTAAGCTACATTAAGAGACCTGAAACAGTCTGCTATTAGTAGTGTGATGAGTACTTCAAATTACAAAGTGATTATAAAAAAAAATTTAATATTTTCAGTTTGCTGGGACGTTGATGAAATAGGGTTTATTTAAGTGAAATTAAACAAGCAGCATCTGTGTTGAAGAAAGTATTTTATATCAAACCAGCCTGTTCCAGTCCATACAAGGAAGCTATTTTCACCCACACATGGCCGAGCTCAGCCTAAAAAAAAACAAAGTTCTTTGTTGGTTCCCACTAATAAATTATCAAAAGTTACACTACATATAAGCTCCAATCCTTGACAATAAAGACTTGGTCCTGGCCGACCTCATGCCCGATAACTTACCAATTTCTGACTCAAACCTATTTACTGCAACAAAAAAAAGTTATTTTTTTTTACGGTACACTAACATTGCCCGTTATACCGGCACCGGGTTTATCACGACCAAAGAAGAAATATAAATGCACTAGGCCAAAATTCATCAAGACTACCGCCTATGCGGCCACCCATACTTCCTCCTCTCTCAGCGCACGCCCTCACACCTCTCCATCCATCGCAAACAGACCACAGCCAGGTCTGCGCTTAACCATGCTAAGGATTTAGTACAGATCATGCCACTGGAATTCCTGCCAAGTTCCAGCACTTTCATATACCATTAAAACCGAACTAAGGTTTATCATCAAAATAACTTACAATTCAGCAATTTGGTAAAATTTCAATCAGTTTCATATAATATTTGCCTTCAGAAACACTATCCTATTTAAGAATTATACATAATAGGACAATGGCGGGGAAGGCCGCTAGACTACTAATTACAATTAAAACAGAAAGAGTCGTGCACAAGTACTCACAGGATGGCACTCGCAGATAGAAACACACACACATAGGACGAACACATTTCTCCGCGGACGCGCGGTCACAACGTTTCGCAGACTACATCTGCTTCATCAGGTGAGTGGAGGCACTCACTGTTTCTATCTGCGAGTACCATCCTGTGAGTACTTGTGTACAATTCTTTCTGTTTTAATTGTAATAAGAATTATACAGTAATTGAATCAGTCGTTTCAGAAACCCCACAAGTTATTTTCTTGCAGAAGCAACACAAAAGTCTGGCACTCATAGTATTTTTTTTTTTTTTAAGAAAAATTATGATTTTGAATGGAAAAGGTTTATATGTACATTTCACTCACATATCGTTAGTATATAAATTGCAACAATCCGAAATATTGGACAGAAAATGAAAGACAGATTTCTGTTGAAATATTAGCAACTTATTAAACAATTATAGTACTGTTTTATAAATGGTTTCTTACGGCAGGACAATTAGTGGCATTTTCTCGGCTCATCAACACTGCACTCGCCGCAGACACTTGGTAAAAGGTCTCCCAGCCCATCAGATGCGCTCTAGTTTTACAAAGAAACACAGGTCACTATAGGTGCCTGCTAGTCTGCTTCACTCCATTATTCTACTTTAGTTTACACACTGAAATTGCAAAATTAAGAATAAAATTTAATTGGTGCCAGCAACAAGAAAACATTGTCTAAACAAAATGTTGGAAATTTGTTGCTGACTCTAATGTCACCAGACATGGCTCACAAAAATTAATTATGACCACTTATTCTTAAATAACAAATTTTGCTAATTATTTCTCCCAATAGGACTACCTTTATTAACCACATTCCTAAAAATAAAAAATAACATACCTAGTTGAACTTGAGATACCCTGCAAACACTTTGCATAATTATGTCTACAACCCAACTATTTACTGAAATACTAGCTCAGCTAGTACCATCTGACACAAAAACAAAGGGAAAGGAAAAATTAAAGGAAGGCCAGGAAGTACATCCATTTCACAGTAGAAAAAGTACAGATTATGCATGTGACAATTAGTTAAATGCATTATTTACACAGCTTTTTGATATGGTTAGTAGAAAATAAGTAACTTTAAGTTAAAAGTTTGAACTTATAGCTTACTATTTTCAAAGTAGTCCCTACAGCTGTTCCACTGTGCTGCCAATAGCTAACATTACCCCACACAAAATACAAGCAGAATATGTATTGTGAAATTATTGTTGCTTATATCTTGTCAATTCAGTATCAAAGAGAAGGATGTACACTCTGAAGCAGATATTCCAAACAACTGAAACTTTACCTTTTCACTTATTGTGTGGGGTCCTGCAAATTTTCTCAAGAGATTGCACCACCCTGACCCTCAGAAAACCAAAATACTTTAGATAAAAACGATGGAAAATTTGATTTTAAAAGAAAACATATCGTGCTACTATATTTTCCTCTATGTCAGAAACACTCCATCACCAGACTGTTAAGGTGCGCATTCAAAGGTAAATTATTTTTTAATTTTGCTTTTCAAATGCCTGAAAACATCATTCTTCTGACTTTTCAAACCTCAATGAATGGTTTTTGACCGTATCATTAACAACAAAATTAATACATAGCAAGAGTTGACATCACTCCAAATATTTTAATCAAACACAAATGATACTGACAAACTACGTAAATGTTAACATGTATTGCTCTTCACAATTCAGCATCAATGAAATCATAGTTACTTACTAACAAAATTCATGCATTAACAATGCGCTAATTTCTAAGCACTAAATGTGATAAATTTTAATTTATTCAGTGTAAAACTATAATACAAACAAATAAATGCTAGTGAGCAGCACCTAATCATTAGGTCTATGTGTCAGCATAATGTGTTAGCCAACGATAACTTGTTTTCGTTGTTTACGGCATCAGTTGAAAATACGACATTTTAAAATCTTAATGATGTGTGTGTTGTGTGCATGTGTTAAAACTGCTATGTTAATACAGTAGGTAACCTAAATGTATTTAATTACTTCATTCTTGTATTTTCTGGTTTACATTTTCTTAATGGCCAAGTTTTCATTTAGAAACCTTAAATTGCATTATGTAACATGGTTAAGTGGTAGGCTAAAGTCATCCAGCCATAACTTTGCCGCACAAATACACTATTATTATTATTTACACAGGAAATTAAGTGCACAAGGAAAAATTACTTTACGTTCATGCATTTGGTGTTTAAATAATTCAAAAGAGTTATGCCTACATATAATTGTTTTTCTAGGAAGGTATGTCTCAATGAAACGTATTTTCCTGTAAAAATGTACATACATAAGAGCCTCTTGATTTAACCAGAATGTAAATTGTTATGTCTGACAGAAATATACATATAAACACACATTTTGCTTATAAAATCTGGAATAACTTGCACACAGATATTTAGTATATTAAAACAACCTGCGGAGTTGAGACACAAATGTTAATATAAAAATCTTTTGAGATATTATGTGCCAGTCACAGCCTAATCATAAAACAGTACATCACAAACTATATGTCACATAAAAAGCAAACGTGTAGGCCTAACCTATTTTTAAAACTGAGACTACTGTTAAAGCTTCCGACAAATACGGCTCAGTGTCCTTTAAATAGTACAAGTTTATTCCACACTTGTCTTCTGCTCTAAGACTTATCCACTGACCTCTTGCAAATGTAATGAACTCTCACTTGAAAATATTTTTCAGCAATGGCTCGAATTAAATGAAGACGATGATCATTTAATGGTTCCTGGTCATTACAGTGTTCATCTAGATTAGCAAATATAGAGATTCTTAAACTTACGTAATTATTCATCAAAAAACAAACAAGTCTACCCACAGTAAATTTCTTTAGAAGAAATTTCCCACCACTCTCTGCAAGCGCAGTTCGGACCACTTTTTCACACGTTTTACAGACTGCAATAACATTTTGCGATGGGAATAGTAATCCCCCCTGTCTTTTTGTAAGATAAGCGAATTAAGTAGGCTTTCTGAGTTTCCTGACAATGAGCTGAGACAGTTTTTACACTTGATTACTGTATTCAAGTGACGAACTACAAAGCCAGCAATATATGTTATAATATGATGGGCATATTCTGTGATTTCCTGCGGATTGAATGAATAAACATGGTCTGATTCATCCTCTACTGTAAAGCTGTGGGCATTTTCTTCAGAATACAAATATGTTGTAGGTGTTGTTAAATTGATTGTGTTGGCTGAAGAACAATTTAATATGGTTATTTCTTCCAATGGTATTGCATTTCCTGTGGTGGTTGGTTTGAGTTCCATATGAACAAGACACTTCTTATAAGCTGATTTAAACTGCCTCACTGTTGGATTGTTGTTGAATCCCCCATGCATTCTGATATTACCAAAAAAAAATTCAATGTGGTCTTGTGAAAATTTATAAGTTGGTATGTATTTTAAAAATGGTTTACTTGTACAACATAAACTACTGTGGCAAATTCTCAAACTTTCAATGCAAATAAGAAACCCTAAGAAACCTGTCTTCCTGGATGACTGAATTACAGGATGATTATTCAGTTTCAAGTTACGTAAATAATGTTCAGCTTCTTTTAAAAATTCAAATATTGCATCTTTGTTCCCTTCATGTGGCGGTTTCTTGAAATCGAACTGTCTCATATTCTTTGTGTTCAACACATCAAATAAGTTGTTCATGATCCTTATGAACCGCACCATTGCTGCTGAACCTTTAAACTCAGTAACCCCTAATGTTTGTTCTAAAAATTCCATTGCATCTGCAACTGAATAGCTGGGTAGCCAAACTTACTCTCATCTTTTGATTTTGAAAAAATATGTGCGAGGACTTAAGTTTGTTTCCTAAATACAACCATTCTAATTCTTGAACGTTGTGCAATTTCTCAAAATACTGCCATTTAATAAGTTCACCATTTTCATCCACTAGTACACCTTTTTCTCCGAGTGCATTTCGTGCCAACTTTACCATATGGCTTGGGTCAGGAAAAATTACTATCTTCTGCTCCATTCCTGGTGGGATGAACCATGTTTTTAATGGCTGTGAAGGAACAAAAGAGCAACCCAATTCCTTTGCCATACTGAAATTGGTTGAAACTCTATCAAACGTAACAGAAACAATGCGTACCTCATTGTCATGTGCCAACTTTACACACTGTAAAACTAAGTTTGCCTTCTGCTCAGCATTAACACCATCTACTAGAAAATAGCGAACTGGTACCTTCCAAGATCCATTAATAGCTACTAATAAAAAAAAACTAAGGCTTCCTTTTGCTGGTTGTCTATCATCATTGTCAACACCTGTACCTGTGTCTACAAATCCTTGGTAGGTGTGACCATCAAATTCCACATGTTTTCTTAGGGCCATTTCATCAAAAACAAGGGAGCACAATATTTCACGATCTTCTTGGCCTGCCCTCAATTTTACAGCATGAATTGCCTCAGCTGTAAAACCTGGTTCCCCATTAACATGCTGATACCATCTGTTTTCGGGTGTGGCAAGCAAGAGTCAATACTTCTTCTCACATACGAGTAAGCTCGTGGTGAGTAATAATGAAGTGTTATTGCAAATGTTCGCAGTTCTCGCTATATTTTCTTGGAAGACTTTCATTTTCAAACTTGGCTACTTGTCGCTTCAAGAGTTCCTTATTTGAAGCAGCAATACACTGTAGCACATCAAGTCCTTCATTAATTAAAGATTTCTTTCTCAAGTTCTTGATTACTGCATCTAAATGTGCAATTTTCTTTTGGTATCGCTTATTCTTCTGCTGTAGAGTTTTAATCTTCCTTCTGTATGACCTTCTCATCTCAGTCATCTTCAACCGTAGACATTGTTTTCTTGGTGACTCAAAATTACCGGGTGCTGATGAACTAGGTGCCGCTATTGATGAACAAGGTGTTGCTGATGAAGTAGGTGCCAATGATGAATTTTCCTCATTACCGTAAGTTTCTTTATCAGGATCCTCGGAACACACCCGTTTAGCTCCGAGCTCTTCTGTACTACCAGGGCATGTGGTAGAAAGCTCTGTACGCGAGCTTGGGGGTTTCCTCTTACGCTGGACCTTTAAAAGCCAACAAATTTACCATAATTACAGAAATAATTTTGCTATAACAGTACAGTTTTTACAAACTTAGTTTTAACAACACATAGCTTTATTTACTGTGCCCTTGTGCAGAGTTTTTTTAGGATGCAATCATGGGTACCAGCAGTACAGAATTTAATAAACTTGTGAACATTATGTGGGGATTTTTGAAGGCATTCCTACTGTAATACCCTCTCAATGTATGCTATGTCTGCAAATTTTCTTCAACTTAAAATGGCAAAATTAAGTACTCTCTTTTAATTTGCCTGCAAGGCTGACATTTTCAGAATTCTGGTGTGTATATATGAGAAAAATTTATTTAATAAAGCTCTAACACTGACTGACAAACAAAGCATCACTTAAATAGGTGGGTCTCGATGCATAAATTTAGCACATGAAATCCTTATACAACATTTAGGATGCACTAAGAAAATATTTATAAAAATTCCTATCTTTAATAGAATAGATGATGAAAGCTTGTACGTAAATTAGTAATTTTTTGTACTTACAAATATGGATATGAATTATGGCTTGTGTGTAAAAAAAAGGTAAGTTGTATAATTTTTGGTAATTCATAACATAAGGGAGTAATATTAAGGGTAAAAGTATGTATCGGAAGAAAATAATTTTTTAATTGGACTCAAAATGTGATAAATCATTAAATACTATAGGTGATTCTTTGATGTATGCAATCTAATTCTATTTTTAGAAAAGTTTATTCTTTCCCGATATGATGCCAATGAGAAATCTCATCTGGCTCACGACTATGCAAAACGTAAAATTCTTATTTAATCGTTTATATCTTTCTGTGTATACATTTTTTCCCCACAAAGTCTTTAAAACAAGTAATTTTTACCTAAATAAAGTGATAAAACTGATAATTAATAAATGAAATAACACCAAAAATTGCATGCAACAAAACAGCAAAACAAATTCTGCTGTTCCACAGGGGCTCTGTCATGAGTAAATGTGTCTGCAATCTTTGTCATCACTGCATGAAGGGTAAAAAAGACAACATACAGTAAAACCCTCATAAGAAGTTTCCCAGTTAAGAATTTTTCTGCTTAAAAAGTAAAATAATTTCTTTACATGTTCGTATGCTTAAACATAATTTAACCCTTTTAAGAACTTTTCCTGGTTAATAAGCACTCTTTGCGTGTTCCAACACAAACATCTTAAGGGTGTTCAAGTGGTCTGGCGGTAAATTAAAATCGGAAAAACGTTTAGTGCTTATTCAAAGTCTTCATCAAACAAACACAAATATAAAAAAAAAAAAACAGGCCGGATCATAATTTTTAAAAAAGTTATTACTAAATGATTTTGTGAAAATGTTGCCATGCAAATACTGAAAATGGTTAAACTGAAAACTCCCAAAAAATTAGGGAAAACATTTTCAATATTACATTAATGTAACGTAAAAATTTCAAAACACAGCAAGAAGGGGTTTGCGCGTAAAAAAATATTTAAATATCGGTGTATGAAGACAATAAAACAGGTGTTATTTAAAAATTTAATAAAATGCAGTTAAAATTAAAAAGTCAGATGGTTTTCGTCTCTTGTATAAAACCGTTTTTGCAAATTTGGGCTTGGCCTGTCCCTACACAAAATCTATGAAATCTAGAAACTTTTCATGACAGTAAAAATAGTCACAATATATATCTATAAAGTAAAACATATATTGTAGAGTTAAAAATTATTTAAAAAATTTAAAACTGTGCAGGGGGCCTCTACCCCAGCTCCCTCAATCTACTGTATCTCTTAGACATGTTGAGATATCGAGATGATTTCTGAATAGGAATGAAACTTACGTAAATACCTAATAAGTTATTTAATATTTTTTTTTCAAAATTTGAGAGTTTAAGTGTTGCAAAAATAAAATATGTTATAGAAACACCAAAAATCAGATATGACCACGGATAAACAATTTTTAAGTTTTTACTTTTTGTCAACCTATTGAGACGTGTACTACCTTGGACACAGGCCGGTATACACATTTCTATTTTAACAATTCCGACAACCTTTCCTGACTTGATTGTTTATGACACTGGTAGGAGGTTTAGGGTTCAAATCCATGTAAGGAATGGCTACGGGGAACTGCTATGCTATTATATATGCATATATTAGTGGCAGTTGGCAGAAGTGCCATTAAAACGAGAGATCCATCATAAAAGTAACCGAACTACGGCATCGTACAGTCACGATTATCACATGTGAAAATCTGTTTGACTCTGCCGGTGTAATAGAACCCAGATCACAATAATGTTGACAATTTTTAAAAGAATAGCGAGCGAAGCCGCGGCCGGGCAGCTGGTATGAATTATAATACATTTCAACCCTCTAAAACACAAAAACTACACAACATCCTAGCTGCTGAACAGCATGGTATAGATAAGCAGTTCACCGAACTTGAAAGCTAATTAAGTCTCTTAGCGAAGACGATATTAGCCTAGCGGTCACGGAGAAGACCAAACCCTGGAAGGGGGAGGAATCTTGTCTGATCCTGGTCAATATCGTGGACAGATTATTGAGATATTTATAGTTAAGAAAACTGTCTACAGGGGTGTCAAGTCGGGGTGTTACCAAAAAAACCCAACACTTTCAGTACGCTTAAAGCACAGAATATTCACTCAAACTTTTAAGTTAATAGTAGTTTAATTGAATAAGTTAAAGTCAGCACAATTATAAAATTAGATTAAACATACCTGTTTCTTTATTGCATTTATTTACTTGATTTTTATATTTTTACATATATGCATTAATATATACGGGGGTGCAAGTTATATTTTGTAACCCACAATTAATTTGGGGGGGACATTGTACCCCTGTACTCCCCTGTTCCTTCACCACTGAAAATTGCCATGTGTTATCACTTTTACCCATATAACAAAAATATACAAAACAACTTCAATGAACTGTACTCAAAACACTGATATGAAATATGTTCTTGTTAGCTTTAAAAAATCGGCCATCAATAAAACATATTTTAATTAAATAGTATTGAAGACATTTCACATAAACATAATAAGTAAATTTCGTTAGTATGAAATGCCCCCACTCTTTTCTAATAGGCAGCCTTTTATCAGATTTTAATTAGATAACTACCCTTTTCACAGAGTATTAGATCAATTATTAATTTTAAAAAAAATGTTTTTTTACAAATAACCGGTGACATCTTTCAGTGTAAATTATTTAAATTTACTAAGTCCGTTAGTTTTTTGGAGTGAATATACCTACCGGTAATATAATAATTTTTACTATGACATGGCTTTACAGGAAATTCTATGCAAGCTAAACATTTTCATATACATAAGTGGGTAATAATAGTCCCCAGTAACATAAAAGCTAACACTAATTTGTATGAAATATACAACTAAGAATTTTTTACACTTGAACCACATTGAAGTTTTTTTAAAATATATTTCATGGATATTTGCAGTGTGAATACGTTTAATAGGTTCGAAAATAAATGCACATTCCCAACCCGCTGCAACGCAGTTCAATAACAATGTCGTTGGGTTCCTTGAAGATTTTTTTGAAGATTTTTTATTTAAGAATTAATTTTCTTTTTGTTTAATAATACATTTACCTATTTGATATATGTTTATCGTTACATTTTAATTTACTTTTAATGAAGTCTTGCATAAAAGACTTAATTTAAAACTTATTTAATAATTTCTAGTCGAAACTTGTAAGCTACTGGTTTGTGGAAAAAAATTCTAAATACCACATTAGTTACCATACAAGAGCAACATGCATTACATTGGCTACAAAGATTTAAAATTGCAACCATTTATTTCAGTAATGTGAAGCTGTACTGAACTTTGCTACAGGCTTTTCACCAATAAATTTATATGGTCATGCTTAAGGCCATGCTCTCTTGTTCATAGTTTTATAGAGATATTACTTTTTATTTTTACTCCTAAACATGAGGAGATGTCAAAAAATCTACTTGGGTGTTTTATTTAAAATCATCTTCTCCATGTTGGCTGATTTTTTTCAAGGCAGTAAATGCTGTTGTTTTAGCTAATTATGTAAGTAACAAAACAGTATAATTTCTTGTTTTGAGAAAAAAATTGCTGTCACGGCAAAAACAACTTTATACAAAACTGCCAATCAAATGCTTGATGTTTGCTGTTGTTTAGTCTAATAATTATAATAAAAATAATCGAAAAAAATAGAAACAAGAGAGTCACATAGCAAAAACTGATTGGCGGAAATCTTGCATGCTATAAATAGTTGGGCACTTGGCACACTTCAAGGTTGCCCTTACAGCTCCATCACGTCTGAGCCTCTAACACGTGGGTACACGCCCGTAACAAATATACCTAGTGGCTAATATATATAAGAAATATATCAAAGCTATATCAGAAAGAGCAAGCGATAAGACTACACGTGCATCGCTGCTCCCCGGTGTGAGCAGGGTCGCAATCGTGCTGAAAGAGGGGAAGGGAAGCGAAACTGAGCCACGGAAGGACCCGAACCACTCTGAGCATTCTCCGACGATATCCGAATGCTTGCACAATGTCCGCGGCTAGACACAAGTGGTATACGGTTGGTAATGGACAAGGAACGGCCAGCTGTGCTCATGCATGTCTGTTGCAAGAGGCAATAGTCGCGCGCGTATATATCACCCTCCCCTCCCATACAGGATCATCTGCTTGGTGTTACACGAAGTACCAATAATGACCACCACTGCTGTTCCAATACGCTGAGCGCTGTCATCGCTTGGGTTGGAGAGCAGCATACGTCCTACTCGTAACAGCGCCCAGAGGCGAGTGTGAGAGATTGTTAGGCGTGGCTGCTAATATAGCAAGTTCACGCACTCTATGCCCTGTTTCACGTGTTCGTGGAAGGTATGCGAACAACATTTGACCAATCAAATCAAAATTACTGACATGTCGATCTGAATACGCACTGGAACACCCTTAACAGGTTTCACTGTAATTACAAATGTAAACAAACATTACCTACACTATTTTCTCATTATTGCACATTAAAATATACCAAAATGAATAACATATGTATAAATTTTGTATTAATCATTATTAAATACTATAGCTGAAATTTTGGTTACTTGTGGAATCAGTATTGGAAGCAGTTTGTACAAAACCTTTTGCAAGTGAGGTGGAAAAGCAGGAAATACAGTTGGAACCGCATTCTCCCACAGTCTGACGTAGCAAAGAGAAGTTCTGACGAAACACTCCTCAGCAAAGTGAGCAGAGCAGAGAACACTTCTAGCTGACGGTTCCCAATTTTCTCTTCGCACAGCTTTCATCCACTGCTGCCGCTTCTCAGAGTCTTTCGGAAACCTAAAAAAAATTGCATCACATTTGTTAGCTGCAGTATGTATTGTTCATAAACCAGCTTTATTAAAAATTATGGTTATAAAGTTATTCAGTAAAAATAAGCATTGGTTCATCCCCGACAAGTCTTGGATCTAAGATATATTTCAAGAGTGAAGGAAAAAAAAGTTGAAAATACCTAACCACGAGTAATTAGTATGTGACACATGATCTGATTAATTCAGAGTTAGAATTGACTTTTTTCACTAGTCAATTCATTATTAGGTAGAATAAAGTTTTATTTTTAAACAATCACCTAGTGTTAACCCTTCAATCAACTTGTATCCAAAATCCCATTCTTATCACTTTACTTTGTATCAGAGTATAACAGCCTTAACATACCTACAATGTATGTACTTATATGTTTTGTTTGAATTTTAATTATACTGTAAAATTACATTAGGCCTACATCGAAACAAGGGGATCCAAAACAATTACGACATAATATATACTAAACATTCCTCAATATGGAAAACCCATTTACTAATAGGATAGTGGCATCCCGTTGGTCACTGAGGGACCAACTTATGAAACAACTTAGTGGATTGAGTGTTACAGCAAAATCAAAATACAAATATAGCCTAGCCACAATTTAGTTTCGTAGCTTTTGTCAAATAATCACAGTTTAAGCATGAATTCAAAAATAGGCAAGATGATGCTGAGAAATGCTGCTGCAACAGAGCAGATAAGAAAGTTCAAGAAAAGGGGTACATAACCATGGTGAGACCCATTTTGGAGTATGCGGCGGCGGTCAGGTAACCCGTCTCACAAAGGAGAGGTTGGTAAAATGGAATAGGTGCAGAAGAGGGTGGCAAGGTGGGTCACAAATAGGTGGAGGACAGAGGGAGAGAGAGAGAGTAGGAATACAGACCATCTGTAATGGTGAAATCTGTGGGGTGGAACACACTACAGGAAAGGAGGAAGGTGGAGTGACTGGTGAGAATGTTTAAGGTGGTGAAGGGTATTGGAGAGTGGGCACAACTACAAAGCAAGACACAGAGAGGAAAGTTGATAGGAAAGGGAGATCATGAATATAAAATACAGAGGATTGGAAAGAGGACAGAAAGAGGGAAAAACACCACGATGACGAGAACGGTGAAAGAGTGGAATGATTTGGGAAAGGACTTGGTGAGGGAGACAGTTGTGTAAATTTCGGTTTGTTTTTTAAAACGGCGGACTTGGCCTTTAGGCCTTTTCCACCACAGCCCCCGTGGGCATGGAAGACAGATCACGCCCTGCCAGCGCATTGTCCTGCAGTAAATAGAACAGTTGGGACCACTTAACCTTTCAGCGGGGCACTGAACAGCACCTCCAGACTACTACCAAAGGAGGCAGGGGCTATCACTAGAGCCCGGGAAGGTGAAGGAGATAGGTGGAAGGAGGTTTAGGGAGAGGTTAATGGAGTCGAGATATTGAGGAGGGGTAAGGTAAGGGTTTCCTTGCCACCGGGCAGCAGCCCAATTGCAAGAAGGTTGTAAGAAAATTGTAAAAGCGCAACATCAGAGAAAATACAACATTATGTTGACATTGACTTTTATAAATTATTAATATTCTTTAATTTTTGTCCCAAGTAGGCCTAATGCTGTGTTTGCTTATTCACAATGAACAATTTTCAATTTCACTCTTCACTCTACATGAGCAGTGGTATTATTGAAAGGGAGCAAGAAGGGACCTGGGCATCACCTGTGCTGCAGATTTTAATTTCTAGCATAAGAGATAGTAAATATCTTACAATAAATCGCACATGTTTACCGTAGTTACCTAAATTAAAAAGATGAATAAGTACTGTACAACATGAGAAAAACATTTAAACTCTGATCTCCTTGCAAGACAATTTAAGGAAAAGGGGGAAAGGGTCAACATTTCTTTAAGTTAGCCTACAGTATATTTTGTAGACATGAACAGAGATAAGATTTGTGTGTCTTTAAAATTCCTTAACTTTCATACTTTTTACATATAAGTATATAATAATATATTTGTTACTGTTTTACATACTGTAAATTACAAAAACAAACTAAGTAAACTGGCATGAAATAATTCACACTGCAAAACAATGTCATGGGCTACATCAACAAGAGTATAAAACAAAATAATAATAATAATTTTACACTCACAATGGAGCTGTCGCGAAACCTATCAATCCCACTTACAGTCACCAGCTCCTCTGGCAAAGCATTCCACTACCTTACAGTCCTCACCAGCATTAACTTTCTACCCTTCTCCAGTCTCCTCTACACCTTCTGAATCTTTTTACTATTTGTTCTCCTTTCCGTAATCGGTCCCTTAGTTAGCTTGCAGGCCAACTCTCCCCATCCTCCCTCACCTTTCGTCACCTTGTACATTCTAACCGTACTCGTGTTGTACAATACTTTTCATCTTATTTCCTTCAGCATCACTGTAGGACTAAGGTTCCTTTCCTCCTTCCCATCCTGGCCCTGCCTTTACCACCTATTCATTAACCCTTCTCGCTGCCCTTTTCTAGTTCTTGTACCTTTACCTCCACACAAGGGCCCCATTCTGCTGTAGCATATTCCAACATAGGCCAGACCATCATGCGATATGCCTTTTCCTTCACCTCAAAGCTAACTCCCTTCAATGCACTTCCCAGCAGGCCCAAAGGCCTTATACACTTTCTGACAACTCTTTCTACCTGCTTTGTCCACCTTAAATTAGCCATGTAATACAACCCTCTGTTCCCTGCACATCCCATTTGTAAACATCTCTGCTCACCACTCTCTTTTTACTAAACCTATCTTGTCCAAGTCCACAACCTATCGCATCGTATATCAATATGTACCAAATAAGCGTAAGTTATTATGATGTTTATTATTGTATTTTCCATGTAACCATGTCAATGTTTGTTGTGCTTCCAAGTACTTAAACAAAAAAGTATTTATAGCTCTACAAGACCACAACAGAGGTCATGTCTAACCTAAAATGAACACACAACAATAATAATTACTTACTTGTGAAAAGTTATTTTATTCTCCTTTTCTGCTTCCAGCTGTTCGGCACCCTTTCTTGCACTCCTATTCGTGCAGCCATATGCCGAACAGGACGACATTTCAATTTAAAAAGGTACTCCAAAACAGTTCAATTTCACGCAGCACTATTGTCGTAAATATTTCAGCAAAGCACTTACAATCAGGTGTTGAAGAGTCTTGACTTGGTACACACAAATAAAGTATACTACGTACGCTTGTACACAATAATTTATCTCAAGACAGTCGTCCCTAATAAATTAATTTAACGCATTTAAACACCAGTAAATATACAAACCTTACGGAGAAACACAGTTTTCTTCATGGCACAATATGGCAACGCACTGCACCCCCCTTACATCTCATGACCTCAGACCGAGATACCAACAAACTGCGTTAATGCTCTAATCTATGTGGAGGTGACACATTGTGAATTAATGTTTAATGTTTATTTATTGGATTAACATAACCTCAAATTACATAACTATGAGTGCTGAAGCCTGCAGTGTAAAAGCAATGTTAATATGTAGACAGTGCAATATTTTGATTCAGATATCTCTGAGGACTTGACGATTAGTGTTTTTTCACTGGTCCGTGTTCAGTTTGCACTGGCCGAAGTTAGAGTGCAGGCGATTTTTGTCTTCCACTTGTTTTGCACTGAGTCAGTCACTTGGTTCATGTATTGATGTCACTATCACATTTTTCTAGTTTTTTATGTGCACTGAGCTCGAGCCGAATGTGAGTGATAGAGTGAAGTGTAAAATGCAATAAATAGTTTTATTGTTGCATTGAGAGTCCAGAGACACAATCAAGAGCAGTAACTTTTCTTGGAAAAATAAAAATCATTACTTACTCTGTTACAGTATTGGAAAATGGCACCACAAAAAAAGAACCTCACAAACTTAAAAATTGTGTCATAAATACAAGAGATTTGAAAGGAAAAAAAATTAAAACTTCTAAAAAGAATAAAAGTTCATCTATAGCAGAAATCAGAAAAAAAACAGAACAAAGAAGAAGAGACAGAATCAAAGAAGATCCTATTCTGTATGAAGAATTAAAAAAAAAGGAAAGGGAACAATATAAAAAGCTAACTGAATCTGGAAAAATTAAATGCATCTCAGCTTTGAAAGATAGGGATCAAAGGGTACAGAGAAAGATAAGGGCAGAGGAAAAAGGAAAAGGCATGAAAAAAAGAACAAAGAAGAGACACCACCAGTCTTGGTTAATGTAATTTTACCGGACACTGGAAAAAAGTTATCATGGGAAACAATTTGCAGGGGACAGTGATTTACTTTCAGAAAAAGAGTCGTGTACAGCAGGTGCAAGTAAGAAGAAATTTCGAAAAAATAAAGTTGAGAATCGAAGATCAAAGTCGTATCGGGAAATAAAGAGATTGAAAAAACAGCTAGAAGAATCTAGGAAGAGTGCCAGATACAAGAAAAGGTTACATCGATTACAAGGAAAACTAGCAAACCTAAACAGTCCTAAAACAAAAGTTAGGAAATTTTTACATGGTGAGAAGGTCTCTCCTTAGGTGAAAAGAAGTTTGGAATTCTCAGCAGCGCTCACTCAACAGATAGGGGAGAATTATAATGTGAATAAGAAGTCACACAAATTTCGTAAGGCTATTGCTTACATTCTGTCAGGTAAAATTATCAGAAAGTACAAGGGGTTTCGAAAAATGCGCCAGTGCATTAAGTCATATTGCAAAAGAGTGCAGAGTATTGACCATGACATGAAATTTGACGAAATACTGGCAGAAAGCTTTAAATACAAGACACAAAATGAGTTAAAATTAAAACAGGATGTGTTGCAGTTTTCGAACGAGATGATGTAAGCAGAGTGGAACCAGGAAAGAAAGACTGCAAAATCAAACAAAAAGGGGGAAAAACTGAAACGTATGCTTACACAAAGTTTGAAATGCCTTCACAAAAAATTTGAAGCAGAACATAGTTACGACATACCGTATTCTACATTCTGCTCCTTTCACCCATTTTGGGTTGTGCTGCCAGACATAAGGAAGAGAAACACTTGTCTTTGTGAAAAGCATGAAAATGTTGATCTTTTATTTCTTAAGCTGAAGGAATTGAAAGTTGTTACCTACAGTGATTCAGATTCAATGATGAAATCAGTATGTTGTCAAAACAAATTAAAAACAAGTGAAGAATGCATGGAAAGAAGGTGTACTGCATGCAAAGAAACAAAATTGAAATTAGAGAGTTTGAAAACAAAATTGAAGAAGTTGAACAGTAGGTGAGAAGGAAAGAAAACATCATTATTAAAGGAAAAGTTTCAGCATGTGTTAAAAGTTGTTAAAATATATCTCACGAAATCAGTCAAAGACATAGTTTTAATGCTCATTGACATGTTACCAGACTTCATGAAGTATATTTGCAACATAATACATCAGTATGTGTCCATTTATAATCTGAAAAAAAGTCTTGGGGTGAATGATATCATTATTCATGTAGATTTTAGTGAGAATTATACATGCAAGTATGCCAAAGAAATTCAAAGTGTGTATTTTGGTGGTTCTCACCAAGTTACCCTACATACCAGAGTACTTTATTACAAGGACACTTCAAACATATTGAATACTCTTTCTTTCTGTTCCTTGTCAGAATCACTTCGGCATGACCCTAGTGCTATTTCTGCACATCTCTCAAAAATTGTGTTGCACGCTCAGACTAAAGTATTTCAAATTAAAACCATTCATTTCCTCAGTGACAGCCCATCCACACAATATAGGAACAGAAAAAAGTTTTTTTTTTCATTGATAGCTATCTGAGCCAGTTCTGTGATTCCCTGACTTGGAATTACTTTGAAAGTGGGCATGGGAAAGGTGCCCCAGATGGCATTGGCGGCACACTGAAATAACTGCAGACCACTTAGTAGCTGGAGGCACAGATATGGCAAATTTTGATACCTTAGTTTCAGCAATGAAACTTAAGACCAAAATTAAAATATTTGTGGTGACAAAAGAAGAAATAGATGAAATGGATGGCCGGCTACCAGATAAAATTCCGTGTTTCCAAGGGACGATGAAAGCACACCAAGTGACTAGGAGCAACAAAGCTTGCATGATGGATATTCGTCGGCTGAGCTGTTTTGACTATAAACCGGAAAGGAGATGTACCCACTACCACATAGGCTCTTATCAGCCTGTGATTACTAAGGATTTCATCAACAACGATAGTATCTTTTACATGTTTTAAGGTGTATTAATAATATATTTTTTTCTTTTTAAGTGGCTGTCTCTGAACTCAATATTTCGAAAGATACTTTTTCCTCTTATTTGCTGGTTTTATTATTATTAGTATTGGAGTTAGTTCCTAAAATATATATTAGAATTAAAAAAACTGAGATCCGTAATGTAATGCGAAAAGACTCAAACCTTGCTGGGAAGAAATTGATGTACTGCGAAGTATATTCAGACTCATCTGACGAGGATGAGATTTCTGTTAATACAGAATGTCTACCAGACATGGCAGGGCAATAACTTGGTGCTCAATGTGGTCCAGAGACATTCAAACCAGGGTTTTGTCAAATACAACTTGGGACATTCTCATCAGAGGTGCCAACCTTTTACCAAAGCTTTCAGTAGTAATTTTGCAAAAAATCCGTATTTTTCAGTATTTTTCCGTAGTGAACGTATTAACTTAAGCCCATGCTACATTGACCATAAAAGTCGTATAGAAATAACCGTAACCGCACCGTAAGAAATTCACACGGTTCCATCCCTCTTACAACTGCTAAGCAGCGTTACGGTGTGTTGAAGCATGTGCCACTAAAAATGTGTGTACAAAATTCAAATTTTACGGTTATTTCTTACGGCGATTCTAGCACGGCCTTTAAATGTGTAGGCCTAAACACAATCACATTACCTGTTCGTCGGTAACTTCGGCATTTGTTGCTGGATCTACAGCATCACTTAATTATAATATATTTTTTCTCGAAATTTCTTACTTCGAAAATGCTTAACGTGTTTTTAACGTAACTATGTATTGACGGTGGCGTCTTTGCTATCGTGTTTACACTTAAATCACAATTCACAAAACACGTGTTGTTGAGATACTCTTGAAGCACTTAAACCTGTCCACAACTGTAAATATTCTGAACAATATTTATCAACACTCTTAGGTTTCAAACTCATACTCGAATTTAAACATTCAAATCAACATTTCGTTAAACTACGACAGCATGGATAAGTTTCCAATATGGCCGATCAGCGGAAGAAGCAACCACGCACGACTCGATTCGACCACAGATTCGACTGCATGAGTCAACATCAACAACTAATCGATAAGTCGGAAGACTGCGGCAATAAGAACAATCGATTGTATAA
>PNEQ01083654.1:0-17929 GCA_003012365.1 Medauroidea extradentata | reverse complement strand
TGCCTTTTCATTTACAGTCGGGCGGAGGGTAATAAATCCGTAGTTTATCAACAGAATCCGTACTTCCGTAGTAAACCATCGCAATTCGTATAAACTACGGATAATCCGTAGTAGTTGGCACCTCTGTCTCATGTGTTAGCTCGTCACGGAAAAATGGTGGAAAAAGTATTTGTTGCTTTAGTAAATAATGTGTCAAATGAGTCTCGTACAATGAACTTGAAATTTCTGAGAAGGTTAAAGTGACAATATTTTTTTTATCCTGATGTATATGACACAGCTGATGTAGATTTTGAAGATGTTTTAGGGATGCTAAGAGATCCAACACTCTTCATTGTGCATAGAAAGGCACTCTACAAATTCCCTAACAATTTTTCAGAATTTAAGAACTTGTGTTAATGGCTGTTGTCTTAATTTATGAGAAGAACATTTGTTATCATACTAAAGTAAAATATTGATGTTTTTTCACAGTATTATATAATTTGATTGATTTCATGTGCTAAAGATGTTGGAAAACATTTGTTTTATTTCACATTGTAACTTAAATAATAATTTACCATTTCAGTTAAACTGAAGGTGTATTAAAACTTGACAATTTATTAAAACTTACTGAGAAACTAATAAGTAAAGTCATTCCTATAAAGCATGTGTGACCTCCATGGAAGCATGTGTCACCTCCATGTTAGTAAAAAAAAATAAACATCTGCATTTCCTAAAATAATAACTCCATCTCTGTAACACTGTTCTGGGAAATTTCCTAGGTATATAGGTTGAAAATATATAATCATTCCTAATATTTATGAAAAAAAAAATATATTTTTTAATTATTCATTCCTCGAAATGTCCCCTAAATTTCAGAATGACCCATTAACACCTGGTGCGTCGCTCATGGTGGATCTGGGCGAGGGACAGGCAACACATCCACGAACCCGGGAGCGCGAAAACCAAACACACACAGGAGCAGTAGCTCGAGATCGGGCGTCAACTCCATGAGTGGAGGTCGACGAAAATCACCATGTAGGAAGTGTGATGGGTCTGACAAAACTCTTATACCGTAATGCAGAGGAAGCTACTCCCGTCGGTAAGGTAGCGGTGGTTCACCAGCCTCCGTACACAGGCTTACAACTGGACTAGTGCGAAAAGCACCAGTTGCAACGAGGATGCCAGCGTGGTAAACAGAGTCTAGCATCTTCAGCACAGATGGGCATGCTGAAAGTAGACCTGACCACCATAATCTAGCTTGCTACGAATAAGAGCTCTGTAGAGGCGCAGCAACGTGACTATATGCTCCCCAACTACGACCACTCATCTTGTTTACCAGAGCTAAATCCCGCATACAATGTGTCTTAAGTTGTTTGCCATGGCGTAGCCAGGATAGCTTGGAATAATACCATGCCTAAAAACTTAACGTAGTCTCTCGCAGGTAAAACATCACCGTATTAAGTAACCTCATGAGAGGTTTACGACAAAAGTGGACTAACCGTGTCTTTGTAGCAGAAAAGTGAAATCACACCCTTCAGCCTAATCAGCAAGCCGGTGGACAGCCAGTTGGATTTGACATTCTGCTGCACACAAAGAATATGAACACACATACTGCACAGTCGCTACAGTACTTTTTATCGCGATGGAAAACAAGGTAACACTCAAGATGCTACCTTGTGGCACCCCATTTTCTTGTACAAACTCCCAAGAATAAGAACTCCGGTTCGAACTTGGAAGGTTCTGTGTGACAAAGTTCTTGATAAAAGTAGGGAAAAATCCCCGAAAACCCCACACATGTAACTGCTGCAAGACTCCATGATGGCAGGTGATATCGTATGCCTTCTCCAGGTCAAGAAAGACAGCAAAGAGATATTGCCTCTGAAGAAAAGCATTCTGCACAGCCATCTCCAAGTCGGCAAGATGGTCAAGCATCGAACAGTTTCTACGAAAACCACACTGGAGAGGAGACAGGATTCCCCACGATTCCAAGCAGTACACGAGCCGGGCATTCATTATCCGTTCCATGGATTTACAAACGCAACTGGTAAGTGAAACAGGGCGACAACTGGATTATTATCCCTTATCCTTCCCAGGTTTGGGAATAGGTACAAGGAAAGACTTACACCACATGGAAGGAAAACAACAAGATGTACACACAAGATTAAAAAGTCTAAGAAGGTAAAGTTTTCCCTCGGGGGAAAGGTTTTGCAACATCGCGTAGTGTATCCCATTATGACCAGCAGAAGTATGTTCTGAGTTGGACAGAGAACACTCGAGCTCAGCAAGGGTAAATGGTTGGTTGTACTCTTAATCCCCTGCAAGACCAAAGTCGAAACACTGTGTCTCACAATGTGCCTTGTGGACCTAAAATGAGGCGGGGTACCGTCCACTACTCGAAAATGCAGAAAAAGTTGGGCCCAGGATGTTGCATATGTCATCAGCATTTATGATATCATTATTATGCCGAAGGAAGGGAATGTTAACACTAAAGGGTTTTCCGCACATCTTCCGAACATTGTCCCAAATGTGTTTGCTCGTAGCATGTACGGTAAGGGAAGATAGAAAGTCCCTCCAGAATTTCCGCCTGCTTTCATGGAAGACTCGCCTCGCCTGCGCTCGACATATCCGGAAGTGTTCGAGGTTCGCCTGAGTAGAATGCGACGAGAACCTGTGAAAAGCACGTCGCTGGGCATGTATCGCATCCCTACACTCATCATTCTATAAGGGACACGAGACCGCCGACGAGAAGAAAACTTCGGAATGAAAGCCTCTGCCACTGACACCACAGCTGTATAAAAGGACTCGGTAGTCGCATCCACTACACAAGGAAGGTCAGGAGTGAACTGGAGCGAGTCCCGGTAATGATATAATTCAGCCCTTTTAACGACCCAATGAGTAGGAGCGAGAACTGCCCTGTTAGATGGTTAGTAAGAATTGGGTAATGTTCACTACCACAAAGATCAGGGTAGACACCCCAATCAAAGTGGGTGACCAAGGCAGGGCTGCAAAGGGTCAGATCGATGCAAGAAGAGGTGCCAGTGTGGGTAGTGAAGTGTGTAGGTGCACCTGTATTCAGCAAGACCAAGTTAGTGTCGGTAAGTAGACTCGACTACACGACCCCTGCCATCCCGGTGAGAAGATCCCCACAGCTCATTATGAGCATTGAAATTTCCAACAAGAAGGAAGGATGGAGGTAGTTGGAAAATAAGATCTAAAACAGCAAGGTGGAAAGCTTGGGTCCGAGGAATGCTGATGAAGATGCCGAGATACGCTCTAACTGCCACAGCCTGCAGTGTTATAGTCATGTTGATGGCTGTGTGGTAGATTGTGTCGTGTGCTATGATCTACTCCCACCACAAGCACGATCAACAGCTGCTTAATCCACACAGTAAATTGTGTGGCCTCGGAGAGTAACTGCATTAGTTGATCTAAAGTGTGTCTCTTGAAGACAAGAGACCACCGAGGACAATGAAGCTAGAAGTAGCTTTAACTCTTCTAGAGAACTACAATAACCTTGGCAGTTCCATTGAAGTAGGGACATAAGAGTTTGGAGAGAAAAGTGATTGCTTTACTTCTTTAGTTTCCCCTTGTGTTTACTAACATGTTGGAAAAATGTGGATCCATCATCACAGTCAGTAGGGGAATCCACCACCATGTCTGCTTCTGATACCTCCGGCTGGCTTACCAGGTGGTGAGGGGATACTGCTCCCACTGCTGACAGAAGGAGCAATATCACCCTTATGAGCTGGTGGTTTGACAGGACTAGCCTGACGGGTAGGTAGCTTAGGTTTCATAACTCTCTTAAGAAGTTGCTGAGTTTTGAAAGGCGGAGTCTTTTGAGAAATGTTAGCATTTGGGCCACACTGTCCCGACTGTCGCGGTCCTGATGGTCAGGACCTTCTATGGCTCTGGAGTACTGACAGACACATCAGTCTGTGTGACCACATCGACAGTCTGGGTACATACATTCTTCACCTGCTTGCGACTACCAACAGAACTGTACGATACAGATGGCTGAGACACTTGTTATGCTCGCAAACACTTACATGCCTCGCCTATCGGTACCTTGTCAAATACTCGTATCTTCTGGATACCCTGCTCCGCTTGTAGGACTAGACAGTTCTTCGACCATACTGTATGTGTTCCACAACAGTCGATGCAACTAAAAGATTTGGTGCATGGTGCATTGTCAGGATGAACTGGTTCAGCACATTTCGGACATACAGCAGCTGACTTACAATTTACCGATGAATGGCCATACTTCTGGCAGTTGTAGCATCGCAGTGGAGAAGGAATAAACTGCTTCAGATGCACATTCAAGTAGCCTATTTGCAACACTGCAGAAAGTACTGGAACACCAAATGTCAGAGTTGCAGTAGGAAGAATTATGCCATCAGATTTCCTAGTCATGCGACGGATGTGTGTTACACACTGGGTCCAGAGTTCATGCGACAATTCCGAGCCGTGCACATCGGTCAAATCGGGACACCAAATGACACCATTTGTTGCATTGTGGGATGTTACCTCAACAGGGAACTTCTTTGTCGACCTGATGAACACCTTCATGGCCAGCAACCCATGCGACTGAGCCGCATTTGATGTCTCAATCAGCTGCTCTTTTCTTCTTTAATATTTTTACAATCCTTGGCTGCACCACCAGCAGCACCATCGACGACATTCTTCAGTTGAAAGGGCGACACTTGCTGGAATGTTTGCCTTTCGAGACCTTTAACCAAAAGAAAAAGCAGGCTCGGTAACTTCGTTTGTCGGGAATCATCCATGTCATTTTCCAAATCAGATCCGTTGTCCTTGCCTTGTCTTTTGGGTCGGCTGTTAAAGAAGCCAACAGATCAAACACCTCACGGATTGTGCCATTAGGAGAGGGACCTGCCTCCCACCGACTTAAGCAGTACATAGGAGTAGCTACCCTTCGCAGCTATTCACTGCGAATTATTGCCCCAGTAGCACACTGTAATGTACACTGGGGCAAACCAGGGACAAAGCGTACATCCTGAGCGAGGCCAGCTTTATTCCCCTACCTGAAAACAAAAAAACATTCCAGGCTCTTCACTATAGAGAAATCCTTTGGTGCCATTTTCAGGTGACTTGTGGTCGATTACATCGGCCTCCTCCGTACAGTGGTAACATGTTGTCCCAGCTAGTTTGGGTGCAAGGGCAGATCGGCCTTGACAACCTCTCTCGCTAGGACGGCACCAGGTGGTGTTGCGTGGATGTACATGTACGTGGATACAGGCTCCGCACCTAGATTTGCCTGCTGGGCCAGTGAGAAGGGTACGCGAAACCATCCCTAACAAAGGTACCCCATAGTCACACAATTCGGAGGCAGCACTCAAAAGCGAGGATAGACCCTCATTAGGAAGGAAAACACCGCCCTGGCCTCAGACGATGATAAAGAGAGGGAAGATACATTGGGACTTGGTGAGATGAAAAGAAAAAGGGTACTGAGAAAGTAGAAGATGAAGGAAGAAACATGAGATGAAGTTCCGTACAAGTTTCGGGTCCCGACCGCAGCCCGATTAGTCGCCTCTTACGACAAGCATGGGTCGGCTGTGGTAGTATTCTACCCCGCCACCACATGGGGGACAAAGCCAGCATAAAAAATTTGACGAACTACATTTGTTTCGGCGCAACTTGCTTCGCATTATGTGAATTGAATAGTTGGAGCAGGTTGAGAGTTAAAATTTCACACTTGCCACTATATAATCTGGTCTTGGGATCGGCTTTTACCCTGGATTATTCACCTATCTTGCTCACTTGCAGACAATCTCACAAGGTGTGCATATAAAGATCTATGATTGACACAATACTATGATTTGGTCAAAGTAAACCTAAATGTAAAAAATATTTCTCTGCAATAATAGGTGTCTAACTTTCTAAAACACATGCATCAACCTACATTCTAAAATACTTTTATTGTACTGGCATTTGAAGTAAGATTTATTCTGTTCCTTATTGGGAAGATCAATGTTTGTTAGTCTAGCAAGGAAAGTTTTCTGCTGATGGATGCTTCATTGTGCTATAAAGTACAAATAGCCTAAAAAAATCACCCCATATGACTGGTTCGAGTAAACTTTCAAAGCATTCTAATAATGTACTTGTCATTCTATGTGACCTCATTACAATAAAGTCGTGGGTGTATAAAAACAACAATTTTTTTACATTAGCAAATTTTACAAAGTTGTGTACATAACTTGCACACATTAATGTACAAACGAAATACAGCATATAAAAATAAATTTACGATTAATTAAATTATGATACAATCGAAAAGTATTACATTAAAGTGGCATTTACTTACTTTGTTGAAAAAAAATACCTTCAGAAGAATACTAGTTAAATTTCCATATCTTGTAATATACAGTACTAAGCTGAACAATACAACATTAGAAATACAACTATAAATACTGGAATGTGTTATATAATTGAAGTTAACGCCTGTCGGGAAAGTCTACCACAATTGCGCAATATTTCACTAAAATATATTGTTGACTCCCGAACAAGTAACTTTCATTCATGGATGGAAGTAAAATTATACTGAAAACTGTCGACTCCAAATTTAATACTGTATATTTGATTCCAGCAGATGCTAACAGAGTGTTACCAAATTCGTCCGTTTTAAACACTATTACCTTACCAACCTATCATAGAATAAAACTTATAATGAAGCCATAGCAATTGCGTTTTTTTTTTCATTCACACAGTTTCCTTAGCAGCTGCAAAGGAAATGTTTTTAAAATATGGTTTCAGAGAGAGAGAGAGTGTGTGCGTGTGTATGAGTGTGTGAGTGAATGAGTGAGTGAGTGTGTTTGCACGGCAATGGAACATATTTATACAGTACCTACTCAGCTTAAAAAAATATATTATTACATCAAATTCCTTTGTTTGCAAAAATTAGAAGACATTTTCAGTTATATGTTGGAAATTAAAATTACCTACAATACATTCACTTAAATACGGTATGTAGTTACATATGCAAAAGCCCGAAATTTCTTATTCTTAATAAATATATTTAATGCATGAACAATATATGGTATACTTTAAAATGGTTACACAAAAGTATATTTACACAATTACAATGGCAGCCAATATTTACACATACTAGTACAACACTGCTAAGTAAAATTGATCATCGGCTAGCATGTTCAATTTAAGCAAGTCTGTAACAAATGATTGGGATATAATAAGTACAAGCTAAAATATTCCAATATGTCCAACAGACAAAACTTATGATTAATATGCATACGCTGCTTCTACTGAATCAATATTTACTGTATGTGGAGCCTTCTACTGAGTAAAGTAATTGTGTGTGGCCTACGAGATTAGATGAAAGAGTTTACTATATGTTCCACGAATGCCACATAACTATAAGATTACCTTTATAGAGTATTTCCGACAGTGTAATCCATTATAACCAAAGGACATCTAAGAGTATTTGTAACACCATGAAGTTAAATTTCTTTGAGTTGAATGTATCTCATACACAATTACCCACTTTGCTCAACATTCTTGGTGGTTTAAAGTATTGACTATACTGTTCTCAGAATCAATATAGCTGGAAGTACATAATATTAATACACTTTATTATTACAATAAAATACATATTGCTGTTACAATAAACATAATATCTGCATCACATTACTTTACTGCTATCAGTCACTCTACTACACCGATAGCTCACTATCATTTTAACATCAACGACATGCACTGAAACAATTGCGGACTTGGGATTGAAGTATATCATTTAAAATGCAGGTAAATTTTTAACTTAATCGTTACTTTCGAAACTAGCCCATTTTAAACTTTTAATTCTTAAAATTATTGGCTAGCGATTAAAAGTAACGAGTTAGTTTCTGTGAACCGATGACTGCACTGAAAATAACTGGATGGCTTCAAAGTGCAACACCAACACACAATATTAACATCAAAAATAGCATTTTTGGGTTATACACTACACAAATGAAACCTAGCACTCTCTACACGAAGCAAACTGAGTCATACGAACATGATACAGTAGGTGGCGCCACAGTCGCGTTTGCCTCGACCAGCAGATCGATAACATAGCAAACAATTGTTTTTCTCGGAAACTAAGGAACATAAGAAGAGCGCGATTTACTTTGTTGGTCCGGTGCAGTGCACCGAGTTTTTAAACATTTCAGTAATTTGTTATTTTCATGGTTTTTATTTCTAACTTTTACTATGTCACAGTGGCCGTGAAGTAATTTTTTTAACAAGTGGAAAGTGATGGAACTGATGGACGAAATACCAATTTGAGTTTTAAGCATTCAGTGCTGCTGGCTTCCTTTTTTCAGACAGGCGAGGCAGGATGACTAACCGAAACTTTGAGGTACTTCTGAAATTCAACAATTATTTCAACAATTTTTTTACTGGTAATGTTTCTGACTGGGAAAAAAGATAAATCTTTTCAGTAATATAATATTCAGGAACTGAAAGAAACTGCAATTTTTTTTATAGATTTCAAGGTAGTAAAATGAAGCATTTCTTGGTAATGTGGCCATGTGTGTGTGACGTTTTATGTTTATACCTTCAAAAATTTTGGAAGACTCTAACTTTTAACTTTAATCATATAATTTTCTTTTAGCTTTAACTTAAATCAGTTATTTTTTTAAGCCACTAACTTCAATTTTAATCAGTTACATTGTTTGGTTAACTTTCCCAAGCATGAACAATTGCAAGGTGAAACTTTATCTACATGACAAAATAACCCATGATAAGTAAAGAGGACATGTTATGTGCACAGCGACACCTCCCTATTGTTCCCAATATGCTGTGAACATGTCATAGTTATTATGTCCTGAACACTGCCTATATTTCTGTAAATGTTAAAAACGTCATATAGTTCAGCATTGTTCTGTTTACACATTGGCTACCAGACCTATTTTACAAAATTTTCCCCACAACCGATTTGTATATTTTTTTTGATTTTATACTTATAAAGATATAAAAACCATACAAATAACTTCTATACGTGTTTTATTTATGTTCCATGTAAAATTATGTGTGTCCATTAATGGCATACATGGGTTAAATTAATTATAATTTAGACTGTCCTCATACCTAGCCTGTATCACATGTGGACACAGTTAATTTTTTAGTTTCTAACACACAAAAGAAAGTATGTTATTCAGTATAAAAACAAGGAAAAAAACAAAGTTACATAATACTAGTAGCAGCGGGTACAACAATCAAGAACACTACGAAACTCTCCACATCAACACTTTCTTTGAAGAATCAACAGATGCGATATCTTATTTCTTGATGCTCACATTGTGAGATGCGAAGAAACACTCACTACACAGGCAGGGCACTTTGTGTGCACTCGCTTTGCATGTTTCACAGCACGATTTCTGCCCATAGTACTCATCTTGTCGTAACACACATTACAGCGTCCTCTTTGGCCCCCTTCCAAGAGTTTGTGTTGATTCTGAATGTCAACATTACCATCCTCAGTACGAACATACAATCCTGTTACAACCTTCTCCCTAAATACTGCAATGTCCATTGTTTTCCCACACGTCATGTTGAACATGATGTATGCAATCACTAGACATATGTTTAGCAATAATTCGAATGCTATTTTCCTGTACACTTGATACTTCGTCGAAGTGGTGAGACATAAGAAGCAAACTGATCTGACAAGTCAATGAAAGCCTTTGAAGCATTGTACAGAACAAATTTTGATGGTTTCTGAACTACATGCCCTCTCTTTGTGCATACATCAACCATTCTTAACACAGTTTTAGTAGTGAAAAAAAGCACGCCACACTTGTCTTTCCACTTCCCAACAATAACTTTAGTGTTGCTTTGTAACATTGTAAGCTCACCGTTCGCAAGAGTTTTGTTTGTCACTGGTTTTGGTGTATGCTTCCTAGAGCTTCTCAGCGTTCCTGTAAGATGTGGGTTTCTTCTCCAGAAGCTCATGTGCAAGTTCTACAGATGTATAGAAATTGTCAATAACAAGTGCTCTGCCACCTTCTAAATATGGATGCATCAGATACAAAACAGTGTTTGTAATGAATGAATGGGTTAACCTTGGTGTATTTTGCTTTCCAGCATACACTTGTAAACGGCATGTGTACCCACCCGCTGCACAAAACTTGAAAAGCTTCACACCATACTTGTGACGTTTCCTTTGATGTACTGCCGAAACAGTAGTCTGCCACGAAATGGAATCATTGTTTCATCAATGCAAAATTGACAACCAGGAGTGTAAGTTTGCAGGGACACATTGTTTAATTTATCAATGAGTGGGCTTATTTTATGAAGTCTGTCTCCATCTTAACACAGCTCATTATTCGGAAAGTGTATCATGCTCAACAATGCCTCAAACTTATTTCTTGACATTCCACAGACACTTACACATTAATTTTTGTTGAGCACGTTTTTGGACTAGTAACATTTCAGCGCAGGTTTCTTCTCTATACCCATCCATTTAACAAGCCCAAGAATCTCTTCATTTCATCCTTGTTTGTATCTTGACACTGAGAGATAATAGAATTTTCTTTGATGGAGTCTTCCAGAATACCATTTACAGTTTTTTGTGAAGTAAACACATTTGTTTCAGTCACAACCATGTCAAGAATTGAATCATTCACAAAGAGCATGAAAAAATCCACTGGACTATTTCCATTACGACTCAACACAAATTCTTCATTAGGCCCTGGACGTTCACTTAACTGAAATTTGCACAAATGTCCAGTTATTTCATTCCAAACAATTGTTTGCTGAGGTTGTCTTATGCTAACACGTTCACTTTCTTCACTATCATCAGTATCAGTTGTTTCACTTTCTGAACTGAAAATACCCTGTAACTGAGCAGATGAACTGTTTCCGAACTCTTCAACAATGGCAGGATGCAACCCTTGTCTTGACAAAACATTCATATCGGATGAACACTGTTGGTAAATGGTTTTGAAGTTGGGTCTGTATTTCTTTTTTGGCTGCGAAACATGCCAATTTGAAGAACCACTACTACTTTGAGAATCTTCATTTTCATCACTAGAAGAAGTTTTTCCATATTTATCCTGGTTACTTGAATGAACCACAATTTTTCGTTTATTTTGAATGTCTGTCGTACCCATAATCACAACTGTTCACAAGAAATAATCACTTTCACTCATTCATTACCTCAAAATACCAAATGTAGGATTGCTACAATAACACAACACTCAAAAACTAACAAAGCAACCAGTATACACAAAAACCTCTATGAACCATAACAAATGAACAGTTAAAATGCATAGAGGAAGCATTTCTATGTGGAGAGCTACATAGAAAGCAAATATTAGTATGAATTGTGTAATACAACTAGTGCTTCCACTCTTGTATATTCTCTATGTTTATATATATATATATATATATATATATATATATATATATATATATATATATATATATAATATATATATATATATATATATGTGTGTGTGTGTGTGTGTGTATACACACACAAATAATCGTTAACATAACTCCAACCTAGGAAAGAAATATTTTCACCAGATGCAGCTATAAGATTTGTCCATTTAATTGCCCCGTATCTGTGTCCATGCTGGGACACTGCACCATTCTTCACACTAGTGATGCATGTGTCATTAAGTGGAATACACGGGCTGTGGGAAAGTGCAAAGTGTGTCCAGATTTGGTACAGATGGTAGTCAACATGTTAAAAAGAAGTAGTTTATTCAAAGTAATGAACCTCTAATTTATGATCGCACCTTTAACGTAAACATAACAATCACATACAAAAAAGACAAAATACCAATATTGGACACATATCAAACCAGGTAACATAGGAAATAAATTAGTAGCAGTTATAAATGTTGTGGCAGTCAGTCTCCACACTACAAACATATCAGTTACAGCAAGACCAAATATTTTTCATATGAAAAAAGTATTGAATAAAAAACTCCATAAAATTTCTCTCTGCTGTTAGTAGCCACCCTGATTATGTAACCAAAAATGTAAAACTGTGCAAAAACCAATACATTCTTACTGTAACACAATCTTCAAAATATACAATATACTCAGTGGTGGACATCAACAAGGCACTACCAAGTGCTTAAAAATGGATTGTGAATAAACAGAGGGTCTGCCACAGCCTGTGTCAAGAACCTTCTTTGCATTCACATGCAGTAGCTGCGGGTTGATTGCGAACTTTCGTAACACATTACGTAATGTGAATAGTGTTGAACGACAAAGTCTAGCATGCCGTATTAGCTATGCTAAAGGCACATGGTTGCCCACACACTGACTTTGTAGTAAACTAAAATGAGAGAACTATCTGGTGGTATATGACAGAATTTTAGTAATTTTTGTCCAAAAAATTAGCAAAATTATTGCATAATTTTTTGTCCAAAAAATTAGCAAAATTATTGCATAACATATATTTACACGACATTTAACTAGCACTCTGACACTGGAGAAACTGGGTATGATTGTCACGTGCAGGCAAAAAATGTTTTCACTAAATTCATCAGAATTTGTAAACCACTTAATATTAGTACTTCAAATTTGTGATGGTATTACTTATGAACCATTCTACCCATGGTTCTGCTCAATATTTAAAATATAAATAAATAACTATGCTTTGTTGACTGTCTACTGAAAATCACACTTCCATATATACTAAAAATATACTTTTTGGAGACAGATGAGGGTTATATGCAGACGAAAGAAAGAGGAAACTCTTAAAAAGTTTACTTTTACATCCCTTATAAATAGTTTGGCGAATCCCTGTGTTTGTGGTGCAAGTTAAGAGACAGAATATTTTAGCTGCATGCGACCTATTTTAGCGAACATGTCCACTGCTCCCTCGGCTCCACAACACAGTCTTTACTATAGAAATTTAAATCATATATTTTGTACTTGTTCAATTTTTAAATTTTAATGTTATTTATTATTTTCAACAAAATTAGGCAACATCAAACATTAAAAATACGATATCTACAATCTGTCTTCTTGTCTACAAAATAGTAACATTATATTATTACCACTGATATGTATTTCCTATTTGATGTCAGAGCTACAAGAATAAACATGCCAGTGAAACTAACAATATAGGAAGGTGTATAAAATAATTGTTTCCAGTCTTAAAATTTTTTTATAGAAAATTTGGCATGATAAGATGAATATCTGGTATGTATACTGCTTTCCTGCATCAAACCCTTAAAAAGTTATTCCTAGCCAGTTGCATTTGTTCAACACATTTATTTCAATTAGAAAATAGAGACTAATGTAAAAATCTGCAATAAATATTGGACAAGTATTTTGCGTGTTTCTTAAAATAGCTAACGCAACAAATACCGCTATGTTATAAGCCTGCTGCTGAAACTGCAAACATACTGAACCAATTGACTAGTGCTTACTTTAATTGACATTATTGCACATGGACAAAAAAATTCAACCAGAAAAGTTTCAACAAAAACAATATCAAAATGTTTGAAAACTGCCCTAATTTTTGATATAACGAATGTAAATCGCAATTTGTGTGAATTCCTCACATGCATGGCTGTATCATAACATTACTAAAATGTGCTAAGAAATTGCAAGCTTCTGATTACAGTTCGTAACAAACAAATCTGGTAGTGTTGAATGCTATGTTGCTCACCAACGCAGTACACTATGAAAGTTCGTGATAATGACCCTGGACTAATAATGTGAGTCTAGTCATGTCAAATGCTAATTCAATGTGTAAATTCTGTAACATCTCATTCTGGACCTTGAATTATCGGCAACATGCAATTAACATATTTCAATTTACCAGTGGTTCATCAAAATTCACAAGGCAACACACAACATAGAATATTTGGGAAATTATGTCAGTCAAGGAAAGCTGAACAAATCTATTAGGTAGCAAGTATGATTTGATTCTTCTCATTAGCCTTTCAACATGAATTCTACTTCTGGTAATCTTTTTTCGTCATAACTTCTTCTTGAGGTGTCAGCCTCTGTCTTCCATGCAAATGGGGTGGTTTCACCACCTTCACATTCTTCAAGAGAAGTTCTGCTTCTATACTGAAACCACGGTCTACCATTACAATATCACCTTGGACCAACATGTCAACAATGCCACTTTGAAGAAATAAGCTACTATCTTATACATAACCCTCATATACATAACTGACAAATGAAACTGCACCATTTACAGTTATTCCAACCAAGAACTCAATGGCATTGCAGGTTTTGTACGATGAATATGTATTTCCTTGCTGCCAAAAATGTTATGGCATTTGGCACTCAATTTCTGTATAGTCAAGAATAACTCTGATATTCTGAAAATGTTGAAAACATGTAGGCATAATTTGATTCTGTTTCTGTCGTGTTACAAACATTGTCTTCCTAAATTTGGCAAATTCCAAGTAAAGGAACTGAATCCACGTGCATAAAATTCTATTTACACGACTCTCTGAATTACCAAAAAAAAAATTGCCAATCATGCTCTGTAAACCCTCTTCGAAAACGGACTAGGGTCAAACACAATTTGTCTTGTATGGAGAGCTGTAAAGAAGAAGATGATGATGATTTAGTTGGTGTAGATTTATTTGTACGATATTTTTAACCTTGCTCATTTCTCCATGGTCAAAAAATTTACCAGAACACTAAAACACTGCACTGACAAAACAAATTTTGGTAAAATGAGAAAGATGCAACGGAAACAGGCTAATTAAAAACTGCAACTTTTCAATATAAGTAGCGTTCATATGAAAATTTTTGTATTTCCTAAGCCACATACACTGGGGGGGGGGGGTGCATTTCTTAAAAAGTATAGGCGGTCCAGGATAAAGTGAGTATTCAAAAAAGCCCTGCTAAAATTTATTTTCAGCCTATTCATATCTTTCCACATGTAACGTCTAGCAATGGGAAATGTTTAACCTCACTGGACACGACACTTGATGTTTTCGTGTGGAAAATAAATTGTGCAGTAGGTAGAAACCTATATAGTTTGATAATAAAAAGTTCATTAGTTATATAAAACACACAGTTGCCGACTTCAATTAATTAAATTTCTGTATTGTATTTAAATTGGAAAATACACTGAACTACATTGGACAGTTTTATGCCAACTACACAAGGAGTAAGGTACCTATTGTTAATGTTGAATTGTATACAGTAATCGCTAGTTTTTTTAAAGGTTATTTCTTTAGTGCTCACTTTATTTTAAATCGACCTATATAGATGATATCCAGAAAGAAACATACAATAAGCACACTATGTTAATCCTGAACTAAACTTGCGATGAAAATATTTGTGGCATAATGTTGTACGATGACATGTTATGTGCACAATGTGGCAACATAGCTCTGTAGTTAGATCCCTCTTGGACTCCACAGATGTCATGCTACTACTGTTGTGACCTGCATATTATGAGTTTAAGTTAGAATTCCAAGCAGTCCGAACATGGTTCTACGTTTACTTGACGTAACGTACGTAAAATACCTGGATATGGAGCGCAAGAGGGGACTTTTTCTGTACATTGTTGCCACATTGTGTGCATAAAAATGTCTTACAATATTTTTTCCAGTTATACATTCGTCCCCAATTTAGTCGAGAATTTGCAGTATGATGTGTTTATTATGAATTTGATTTTAGACTTCTTGTATTGTAAGATATCAAAACTATAACCTAGCTTTCATATCACAGATGTGTCTTTAACTTACTAATAATTGTACGAAGATGAAGGTTTTTCGTCATTGCAGAGTGGTTTTTGGAGTTAATTGCAGCCCGTTTATGTTAGGAGCTGTAATAACAAATCATTTGGAAAATTGTGATTCACAACTTGAGCAGATTACTGAAAAATTGAAAACCTCGTTCTATGTTGACAATTGTGTAACATCAGTAAATACTGAAGATTAACCAAACTAATTCGTTCAATCTGCTTCTCATCTGATGAAACAGGCTATGTTTGATTTGAGAGGGTGGGAGCATACTGTGTTACATCCAGAGAGGGAAAATGGGGAGCCAACAATTGTTCTGGGACTATTGTGGAACAAACACAAAGACTTGCTCTACTGTTGTGTGAATGATTTAAACATTCCTGAATGTTCAGTCTCCAGGAGAGTCATTTTGTCAGTTACACAGAGAGTGTTCGACCCTATTGGTTTTACGTGTCCAGTTACTCTATCACCTAAACTCTTGTTACAAGAAAGTTGGAAAAGTAAGTCCAGCTGGGATACAGAAGTGCCAGAAGATCTGAAATCAAGGTTTCTCAAGTGGGTGAAAGGTTTGACAAAATTAAAGGAAGTGAAGATTCCTAGATGTATTTCGCCATCAGGTACTATTAAGAACAGGAGTTTACACATATTCTGCGATGCAAGTCAGACATCTTATGCGGCTGTGGTGTTCCTTAGGAGTGAACAGGAAAGGGTAGACCTTGCATATATTCAGCTGGTTCAAGCAAAGTCAAGAGTGGCTCCACTGAAAAGTATAACAGTTGTCTTCGGGTTCAATTTCTTTGTCCTCGTGGATCCTTTTAAACTGGCTCCAGAAACTCAACTAATCTTTTATTTCTCCACCGAACTTCTTTAATTCAATCTTCGGTAGCCTTAGTTTTTTTCTGTGTGAATTAGGTGACAAACATTTAGAGCTGGCATTTTCGCATACATTATCAATCACCAGTAGTGACCGCATGCGGGTTTTGGCCCCACAGGGAGCAAAACCGGCATAACCTGCATTTGAATAACCTTGCAACCCCCTCCCCTTGGTGGAGCAAGGCCTCTGATTGGCCAAGACGTTGTCTAGGGGGGCCTGTCCTGGGCTGTGATTGGTTGTAGGGGTCTTTTGGTACGAATAGAACCTAAGTGCCATGAGGTCTGTGATTGGCCGAGAGCTTAAGCCCCGCCCTGTATGTGTGTATTGATTGTGTGTATGTAGGCGATGGGTGCAGAGGAGGCAGTGTACAGAGGGGTTGGCGACCCTTTTGGAACAAGTTGTGTCTAAGCACAATGTGGGTATTGATTGTGTGTAGGTGAGGGGTGGGGGAGTCTTCAAGATGCATAGCATCTTGAAGACATCTTGAAGAATGGACCCTTTTGGAGGAAATAGTGCCTAAGCGTCATGTGGGTATTGTTTGTTATGAGCAAGGGAGCTGTCTACAAGATGCATAGCATCTTGAAGACATATTCAAGAAATCTTGAAGACATCTTGAACTTGAAGAAATCTTCAAGACGTTACAAGAAAAAAATTAGGCTTATCACATACTTGTCCCACAGCCCTAAGACATCCTCAAGATGCATAGCATCTTGAAGACGTCTTCAAGACGTATATCATCTCCTTGAGACATCTACCCCATCTCCTTAAGACATCTTGAAGAAATCTTCAAGACATGTAACCCCATATGAGTATAACAAGTTTACCCCCTCCAACACTTACCTCCAACATCAGGTCCCCAGTAGCAACACATCCTTCCAGCACAGTCACTACTCCAATGAAGAGGGGAGACAGTCCTCACTAGTATAAAACCTCCCCTCCATTCTTACCCCTCAATGTCTCCCCCCTAGATTTCTTCCTATATAAGACAGTATTGCTTGCTTTCAAGCATTTAGTTTCCATTATGTCGCTGCCATTTAACCCAGCAGATGCGTACGCATGCGTCACCCGTGGATACAGTTCAGTTATGTATACCTTACCTGAAATAGACTCAAACATCGGGACTAGGTCATACACCGAAACTTCTGACGAAAACGGACACTGGCTACAAGCCCATAATCCTGACAGGTACGAACATTGCCAAGAGTATATTGATTGCTGCGGGAGTCCTTGCGCTGTTGCCGCCATGACACCTACGACGCCACTACCAACTACAAGAGAGGAGGTTGTACTTTACCACTTCGTCAACCTCCCATTGGACTTGAGCGAACAGCAGTAACAAGTAAGAAGTAGGGTGGCTCTTCCCCCTCCTCTCCCTCCACTCAAG
>PNEQ01083653.1:37189-52923 GCA_003012365.1 Medauroidea extradentata | reverse complement strand
CCGCAATCACTTTCCGTTTTGTACTGCTCATTCCCGTGACTCAATGGCGAAGTTGCGTACCTAGCGGCAAAGTAGACATGCTGCGCTATCTGTTGCCGGAGTACGGAACTTTTTGTGGTATACCTAAGATGAATACATGGCGTTCAAAAAAGTACCACCAACTTAGGTATATCACCAAATTAGGGGCTTTCACCCTACACTAAATTTAAGGAAACCGGTACTATGTGCGACCGTTTGCGAACAGGGCGTCCATCGGTCAGTGAAGCGCATGTTGCGGCTGTGCAAGAAACATTCACTCGAAGTCCTACAAAGTCATCACGTCGTGCTTCTCGGGAACTAGGGATACCCCGATCGACAGTGCGAAAAATCCTGCATAAGAGACTAAGGATGCATGCGTATAAAGTGCAGATACTGCAGTCATTAAACGAAGATGACAAACCACGTCGTGCAGCCTTTGCAAGTGACATGTTGCAACGGATCGATGAGAACAATACTTTCCTTGAACATGTGTGTTTTTCCGACGAAGCTACCTTCCACATCTGTGGTAAGGTAAACAGGCACAATGTTCGCATATGGGGTTCAGAAAATCCCCATAGTGTCATGGATCATGTGAGAGATTCTCCCAAAGTGAATGTTTGGTGCGGATTGATGCACAACAAGGTCATAGGTCCTTTTTTCTTTATTGAGAAGTCTGTAATGTCTATCAGCTACCTAGACATGCTACAACTTTATGTGGTGCCTCAGCTCCAAGACCTGCAACCAGTGGTTATTTATCAGCAAGATGGCGCACCACCACATTGGGGGTTAATTGTTCGCGACTTCCTGGACGAAACATTCCCTGGCATGTGGATGGGGCGAGATGGTTCCATACCCTGGCCACCACGCTCGCCCGATATCACACCTTTGGATTTTTACCTGTGGGGTTACGTGAAGGACAAAGTGTATGCAACACCTGTTCTGAATATCAAATCACTGAAACGTAGGATAACTGCTATGATTGAAGGTGTCACGCCACAAATGTTGTCAAACGTATGGCATGAAATCGAATATCGTTTGGACATTCTACGGGCAACACAAGGCGCTCATGTCGAAGTGTATTGAAAGACGAAAAAAAACTTTAGATACTGGTATTCACTTTGCCGCAAACAGCTCATCTCTAACTGCTATGGTTCTTGTGTTATGAATGTTTGTAATTGTACATAGACTTTATGGCCACCCTGTATAATCTATACGATTATGTAAGCATTTTTATTTGGCCTATTAATATGTTGTTAATATTGGTATTATTTTCCGGTTGTCACTCGGCGAATCTGTGAAAATTGACACGACGTACAGGGCCTAAATAACCACTAGACATAGGTGTAAAACACTGCGCCCGTGTAGTAGACAACCCGAATTTACTGCGTAATTAATCAACTCGTGAAAGGACTACAAAATTAATTTCAACGAGAAAAAAGGTAACCTTATTTGTTACAGTCGCACTTTTCTTTCCTAATCCATTATAAAAGCCTTAAGAGATTTTTATGGGCGGTACGCACCATTAAAGTAAGATGTTTGATTATGCTTTCGTGAACGTAAATAAGAAACAACGTGATTTCAAAAATCACATTTTCGTAGAAAGTTTACGTGAATGAGGCTGTTAAACGTGTTGGTTTGCGTTTTGTAAAATCACTCCTCTAACATTAAAAAATTTCGTATAAGAGTCATTGTAATTGCTCAAAAAGTGGTATGTTTTCAACATATTTCGTTGTAAGGCATCACTTCCCGAAATAAGTCTGTTTAATTAAGAACCTCCCAGTGTGTGTGTGTGTGTGTGTGTGTGTGTGTGTGTGTGTGTGTGTGTGAGCGTGCGCGTGTGTGTGTCTGTGTATACACACATACACAGTAAATATTTCTGGCAAACTGTACATTCTAATATCTAGCAACGGGGACATTTTTCGTTTCCTAACATGAAATGCTGGAATATAAAACATAAATTCTTCACAACATCTGGCGGCAAAAATATTTTATGGAATATGAGAGTTGTCAACCCTGTCTATTTCATGCAATGAGCAGCGTTTAATGGCTGGATTATTTACAAGTAAAAGATTACAATAACAGAATCGTAATTTAAAATCTAATGCTTTATAATTGGTCAAATTACTATATTCAAACTAGATTTTTCACAGACTTGTACCTCCATTAATATTCACTTGTCTTAAAAGTGCCCATATAATGTCGGTTTACTTTTTCATACGAAGGAATCACCCCATGGAGTTTGGGCTGTTAAGTTAATGTTCTTACACCATTTGTCTCCCTTCTCCTCTCTCTCTCTCTCTGTATATATATATATATATATATATATATATATATATATATATATATATATATATATATATAAACACACGTGTATTTGACCTTACAGACAGTATTTTAACTGTTACATGATTGCTGCTAATTTTTTCTTTTTTCGTTCTTTTTTTCTTCCTAAAACCTCGTCTTTTTTGGCTGTGTTTCCTTTTATCTGGTCATATTTATTTTACATCAAATTTTGTGTTCATAATTATGTTCCTGAATTTTTATCTTTCCTTTATCATTTCCTTGTTCATTTCCGCTTAAACAGTTGGTTTTTTTGATTGAGCTGCTGACTTCACTTAGAAAAACCAACCAAAACATCTTTGTGAGTCCGTTGTTCATCCTATTCTGTCTATATGTATATACATACATAAATACGTGCATACATGCACACATACATACATGCATGCATGCATACATACATATACAACGTTTATCTAGAAAATACCGACAAACTTTAACTGGTTTTTTTTCTGGGACGGAAATTGAAATTTTGATACTGGGAACCTATGGTCTAGGTCAAATAGGGAGGGCCGTAGACGCTTCCAAAGTTTGAGAAAAAATTACAAATTTTTGTGATATTTTGAAAATGGCCTGCTTGACAGAAACAGATTTCATGTTACCAATAAGTGTAACCGAAGACAACAATAACGTGAGGGATTTGTACATTTAAAACACATCAATCGCGTTTAAATGGGGTGGCACCACCCTTATTTTAGAAAAAAACGTACGCGACAGTAAAAATGTGCTATTGGTGACAAAAAATAATAAACGTCGGAAAAAATTAGAAAAAGAAATATCTCTTGCAAAAACTGTCTAAAACTCGTCTTTTAAGTGCAATCATGAAATGTTTGATCTGACAGTAGCTGTGGTGGGGTTTGGCAGCCACTTGACGAAGTTCAGTGGATATCAGGTAAACGTACCTCACCGCGACCTAGGCGGCAAAATAGCAGGAATAAACGTGCTCAGTACGGTGCAATATACGATGTATTACAAGGCACTTTAAGCTTCTGTTGCACTGCTATACAATGTGAAACAGATAAACGTCCTTGGTAAAATAAATGTAATCAAGCTATGGGCCTCAACGACGACATGCGCATGAGCAACAATTACTGTATAGGGCTTTGGAAATGCACGTGTGTCTGTACATATTTCTAGCATCAGAGACGTGCAAAATGTGAAGTGTTCCCGGGAAAACAGTGTTTTGCGATGACTATTCCAAACTCTAAGTTGTCTGATGAATAGGGCCTGGTAGTTTTCGCGAAAAGATTTTTGCATCACTTTGTTTCAGTGTCTTACGTGCGCACCTGCATCTCTGCTTTGTGGTCAGTGATTGGATGCCTTAACATACAACGTGTGGAGGCTAAACCCGCAAATCACAGACGTGATGTGTGGCAGTTGTCCGTGTACTGATTGGCACAGTCAAATGAATAACGACTCTGCACAAAAACACTGCCAATAATCATAAAATTTAGCTGCAGGTGTGCACGTGAGACACTGAAACAAAGTGGGGCAAAAATCTCTTCGCGAAAACTACCGGGCCCTACTGATGAATCATTACTCTGACAGGAGCAGGCACACTACGGACCCACCAGCATATAAAAAGAATGTATTCTCCAGCAACACACATTGGTCATCGCAACATACATTCAGTTGGTGTGAGAGACAGGTACACTAATGTCACGTGCTAGAAGCATACATTCTGATATAACATCGCCTGACTCGCAACACAACCGTGTATCGCCACTGAATCAGAGACAAGCCGGTGGTTTTCTTGAAATCACAGATGATAAAGTTTCCAAAATGTATAGTAATAGGTTGCTCCTGGAGAAGCAATTTACTATTCTAGTCTCCCATGTTTGCGTTCAATTACTAGCACGCACATGTCGTGCGTACTTTATCATGAGTTCGAACATACCACCACACCGCAGTGAACATGCCGAGTAGTTTGACGAATGACGAAATCAAGAACGTAGGTAAGTACTGCCTCGACTGTGAACTACATGCACTGTTTTAAGTCGTCTGAAATAGTTCGAACTTGATAGTAAACTTTCATAAGAAGTAAATCAGGGACCTACATCGGCCCTGAGAAGATGTCTCCTCACCTATAACTCAACGAGGGTACCAAATACATTGACATTACTTCTATACGAAAATTATGTGGGACAGGAGGCACTTCCACGATACATGCCACGTAATTGTTTATCTTCAGTGAACTCTAAGTAAAGTAGGAATCAATCACAAACTCACCGATGAATACAAACCTTGCATCAATACTTCACTGTCTTTGATGTTCAACATCGCACAGCCAGCACGAGTTCTGAAATACATTTATCCTCAAATTTACGTTGCCATGGTTCCTAACCATGCCGTTGTCAGTGAAATTAACTCGCCGGAGGTACTGTATACTTATCACGTCTTCAAAGGGCAGCAAGACGAAATTCTATCCTCATCGCATAATCGCGCTCGTCTAGACAGTTGCTAATGAAGGAGTAGTAGTACGTATGAAAACTGTACCGTCACAGATTGCCAACAACACCTGCCTGTGTTATTCCCGAGGCACTTGCCAGTTCCGTTACGCTTACAGCACGGGCAGTTACTGCCAGCCTCACACGATGCCCAATTACATAACGGTTTTCATGCCAATCTTCTGTTAATGTTGTTTCTTCCGTATGAGCCACGTTCCAGCACCCTCCTAAGAAGTCTACCTCTACGCATAGCAGTTTTTAGCCCAGAAATGTGATAGAACGTGTTACATGTTTCTGTTAGAATTTTTCTTTGCTTTCTGCCCATAAACTTCTATTGCCAATCGCAGTCACTTTGTGTTGGTTTCATGACCATAAAATATCATTACTGATTCTGTTCAAAATGGCGTCTAAATCACAAAATAAGGTGGTAACTAACCTAAATTCAATCTGAAGCATTGCTACACTACCAGAACCACATTCTTTCGTTAGTTTCTACAGCCAAGATCTATTCTATCATTTAGGTTTACATTTCTCATTCTGTTTCACTAAAATCGACTCCACTTTCATAAAATAGAACTTAAGTGTTCCTTTTTAGTTTTCTATTACCCCGTTAGGTAATACGTGAATATGTGCAAGAAAGAACGAGCATTTAACTTATCCCTCGATTAATGAATGTCGTGAATATGACGATACTGCTGTCATCACATTTCGTATAAGTTTACCGTAAATTAGAAGCGTGCGACATTTCCTTAATGTTCACTAGAACTCTCATATATGGTACAACGTTCTGTTTCGGAAACTTGTTGCAATCAATGACTAACGCGTGAGTCGTGCGTATTGGAACACTTGTTGGACATCCCTAGACGATGAAACATACACTGCCACACACCCAGTTAAATGCATACACCTTTGCAAACATGATTATTTCGTAATAGTCGGGTTTGCAAAATAATCACGACATTAGCCTTCACTCCTAGTAAAAATGGTACCGATGTATATATTATCATTTAAACAACAACAGTTGATATTGTTACCTCACAAAAAAAAACAAAAATGGTGTCATAATGAGTCTCGTAACATTCAAGCTCTCCAGCCGTTCGCATGATACTAGCGGTAAAACCTTAGTTGAACAACCCTGCATATACATATTATACACTGTAAAAAAGATTTTGGACTTTTACAAAAAGGTTTTTTGGAAACCAGTTTCCAAAAAAAGTTTTTTGTAACATTACAAAAATATTTCGTAAAATTTACAAAAATCTTGCACAGCATATTTACAAACATTTCTGTAAATCTACAAACCAATTTTGTATATTTACAGCTAATATCTGGTTCATCTTACAATAATTGCTTGTAGTGTTACGAAATTTTTTTTTGGATACTAGTTTCCAATAAAATATTTTGTGAAAGTACGAAATGTTTTGTAAAATGTGAAAGGCCTCCTAGGTTTATTTTGTTTTAATTCGAAAAATTGCTCATTAGCATTATTTTACTAGTTCCCAAAGTTGTTTACGATATTTGTAACCACTTTAAAAGGTTTTTGACATCTTACTTTTATTATCTGACTGATAATGTTCTGATATTACGTTACAAGAATTTCCTTGTAAATGTACGAATTATTTTTTACTGTGTAGTGAGAGGTTAATGGTAGCAGAAAGAAAGGGGGCCAATTGTAGCAGATAGATAAAAAAAGTGTTACAACCAACAAAACACTTACCAATTTCTCGCTATGCTATTGATATTTAAGAGTGTTCGTTGTCACGTTTATCATATTTATGGTACAGCACACAAAGTTATTTTCACCCTGTCATGTGTAAATACTTGAATTAATATCCGACAAAACCCATACAATTGCGCATTGTGTAATAGCTAGGGCCACGATTTTGTCGCGAAAAGATTTTTGCCCCACTTTGTTTCAGTGACTCACGTGCACATCGGTAGTTCTGTTCCAAGGTTATTGGCAGCGTGTCTTTGTTCAGACACGTTTCTCATTTGACTGCGCCAATCAGAATAAGATTAATGTGACTCCTTACGTCTGTAATTTGCCAAGGCCTGTGAGAGTAAAATCATCCAACCAAAGACGATGTAGCAGAGCTGCAGGTGTGCACATGACGCATCGAAACCAAATGTTGCAAAAATCTTTTCGCCATAAAATCGTGGCTCTAGTAATAGCACAAGGTTGTCAGCATTATTCCTCACGGTGTGCCCTGGTTCCAATAACGGCGTCTGCTTGGCAACACTGTGAACGGACCTGCCATAGAAGCACGATCAACAAGGATCTTAGCAGAAGCGAGGAGTCGCGCCGCATCTCGCCAATAATTCAGAGACAGACAAAGGCTGCTGGCATGAACGGTCGATCTGTGCGCGGGCCCACTTGCCCTGCTCCCCAACTGAAGTCTCCCCCTGAAGCCCGCCTTGCTGATTAAACCTCGCAGGAGCCACGATCTCAAATAAAGAAAATCAATGTCCTCCGCACAGAGGAAGCGGCACACGGCAGCAGATAGCGCACAGCCACAAAAGAAACAGACGAGCAGATAAAAACGTTCGCGCAAAAGATCAAAAGGACGGGCGGAGGGAGGTAGAAGGGCAGCCCGGTGAAAGAGGTGAGATGGGAAACAACAAAAGCCTTCCGAGAGAAAAGGAAAAGCGGGCAAATGAAAAAAAAAAAATTATGAATCGGAAGCAAGCAGAAGCAACCATTGCATCGACCCAGGGTTCCATAAACCTGTTAGCGACATAATCCCGTCTCGACGAACAAACCGATAAGCGCTGACGGCTAAGAGAGTGCCTTGCTAACATGACCGAGGTATTTCACATCAAGTAACACTTGTTAAACGGTTTCATGATCTTCCTCAGCTCTGATACGTTATACGAATACAACACAGGCACTTGAAGCAACATTTCTGAAATATGAAGAAAACGTTTCAATCTGCAACCATAAAACTGATGCAAATTTTCTGGGTGACTTCAGGGTCAAATTGTACACAAGTTTCCTTTTTTTATAAAATTTAAATCATTTACATTAACAGAACAGAACCATTCCGAAGATAAACAATTTAACAAATTATTTTCGCGTAGTAAAAAAAAAAAAAAAACAGCAAACCTAAAACAGTTATCAGGTCTACTAGCGATGAATGTATTCACAATTCTCTAAACTGTATGCACAGCAAATCTGTACACACGGTGGTCGTATATTAGTTATGTATGAAAACATTTCATTTAATGGTTTCTAAATTAAACTTAACTATTACAAGTCAATCAAAGACGTTCAAAAAGAAGAATGCATGTGTTATTTATTAAATTGTGACTGGTTGATTTCAATCTTCTGAAACATCCGTGTATACTGGAAGGATTTACTTTAATATGCACATGAAAAAACACTTAGCAGTAAATGTCGTAATTTATAAAAATACATTTTAACAAATACATTCTGTAAAATTTTAATTCAGCAGCGTATCAAGTAAAAAAAAAAAAAAGCTACAAAGAGTGATTAGCCTGCTCAGAAAATGCCGTTGTGTCAATTTGTAGGCTGTCTGCAAATAACAATATATATTCCTTATATTTAGTAAACATTATTTGAGAAACATGCTACTTCAGGAATATATACAAAAATATTAGAAATAAAATTTTCACTATCGGTTGTTTATGCTCGTTGAATAAACGTCGTGATAATCATCATTGAACGTTTTCATTTTGGCGAAATCCCTAGGTATAATCATGGAGGTAGGAGTATATAGGAGATGGCATGTTGGAACTTCCTTGAAGTCGACGTATGTATGCCAGTTTTGCGCGAGCAATTCGTTATTGTTAGCCAACGCACAGCATCGAGCAGATCGAGTAAGGTTTTCGTAACCGCCTCGTACAGTATTGATACTGTAGAATGGACAGATTTGAATGAAAACAGTTACATGCGTTGAATTCGGGTGTAAAGAGCGGTCAGGTACGTGAAATACATCTGTTGCTGTTACATTTCATGAGTAAAAAGGCCATGTTTAACATTTGCATAGTGTAATTTATGTCATTAAGCAATCGCTCATGTAGACAAACCTAGCGAACTAATCTGAAAATACGGTCATCTATATTGTTACGCATATGTACGTCACGATAAGCAACTGCTTGCTAATAGCAATAAAACAAACAACTTTGCACACAAAATGTGATATAATAAGCAGAAACTAGCATAAATGTATTAAGTTAGTTCAACAGTGCTTTCCACGCACAAACAGTTGGCAATGTCTGTATTCACATAAATGTGTTTTGAAACGCAATCATGTTGTTGAGTTTTAATTTTATTTCAAAAATTTGCTCTCCAATCAACGTAGACTGAGATAAACACGGCACATCTGCTATTCGATTAATCATTTTACTGTATTGCTCTTCAAACTTCGAGTAAAATACACTGGCTCTTATGGCGGGAACAATTTTTTATGGGCTACAGTGACCACGTGTATAAACGTTCAAGCAACAAGGGCACAAATACACTGACTTCTCAAGTGTTTGCCTGGGGAGTATACGACATGGCCACCCCCTGGGAATAATACAATAAAGAAGAATGTAAGGGAAAACACAAAAATGAAACCCCTGAATGCTGACGCCTACGTACATGACTGATGACGTTATAAACTATCTTCAGCCACTGCAATGGCTCGATACCACAAGTGCACTGCAGACTGAAGCGCGCTGCTGCAAAGGACTGTGCCAGATGGCGTCACGGCCACGGTGCAGAAGGCTTGTTGGGTTGGAAGGTGGGAGAGGGGAGGGGAAGGTAGATTGTGGGTTAATATGTGCTCGACAAAGTGTAGCATACATGCGTCTGTGGTGAAACTGCGCGTAACGATGGCATGTCGCACGTTTACACGTAGCCTGTATGTCTAGTAAGCTTCTTACGAGAGCGTTCAGAAAGCTTTGTTCATCTGGATCGCCAGCTTCTCCATTGTTGTTACCGCGACTTCGCTTCAGCTAGGCCTACACACGTTACGATCACACGCCGCCACCGAACATCGACCACATTTGATTTGTGCACATTTTTATGCCTTTTAACCCTCCTCTGCTTTCTACTTGGGGGAGGGGGGCAGTGTTCCGTTGCCTGCATCGATTAGGTTTAGTGAAAGCTACCAATAGTGATCCGTTATTCCGTGTTAGCATGCACCTAGGATAACAGAACAATGTTTTCAATAAGAAAAATCATACTTTTCCACTACCAAGTTGATTATTAAGTAAAAAAGACTCTATAACAAAATTCTTAACAATAAGTTATTAAAACAAAAAAATATTGCTCAATAATGCCATAAGGATGAAAAAATTTGGATTGCGAGGAGTCACTAGTATGATATCGTCTGTACAATCATTATTTGCGCATATTTCGTATCTGTATTAATAAGTATAGCGGGATTTTTTCTTGGGGGGGGGGGGGGGAGGGGTGGGAGAAAACACAAACAATTGTCCACACAGACGCCACGTTTCAATTGAATCCAGGGTGTCTACTCAAAACTCAAACAGAAATTCCTGGGTAGTTCCAGATTTTCCAGGTCATTATAGCTGACATCCTACAACACTATTACATCCTTAAGAGCTACAAAATAATTTCAAAAACAGCATAAAACTGGAATGAAAACATACTTTCACAATGACAACCAAAAAAATTACTTGCACTTCTGGCACATAAGAAAGAATAGCATATATACTTCTATCATTACTTAATTGATTAAAGAGAAAACATCGCATACACTGCAATTACTTTTCTCTTAACTAGAACAAAACATACCCGTTTGTTTGCATATTCTTTCCCTGGAAGAAATTTACAGATAAACCCCCCCCCCAAAAAAAAATTATCTACAATCATCAAATGTAAAATCAAAAATGGTACATTAAAGCAGCCATATACTTAAGTATTTTTCAAGTACAGATACACACTATTTCACATTTTTTTAAAAGACCTGCTAGTTCATCATTTTCTGTAGCTTCAGTGGCTGATTTTAAAATGAGACGATTATGGGGTACATTTTCACTACATTAGAATTGGTACTGCCATCGGTAAATTAAAGATTAAGGGCATGATCTTTCATTTATTTCAAACAATTGTAAATAATTGGAATATTTTTTAACCAAATGCTTTAAAAAAATTTGAGACAGTGTACAGTCATACGATACAAAATTTTTCCAGAGCGTTTTTTAAAAAAATGTACCGTTTGCTAGCAAAAAATTATTTTGCTTCATTTTGGTCTATTTTGACAACAAAATATGTGCTATTTCAGAGGCTAAAATCTAACAATCCGTTTGGTGTACTGCAACAGAAAAATAAGGATATACGCGATGATATATAAGTGTTAAAACTGCCAGAATGAATTTTTGATATATGTATTAATTTGTGTTAAAAAATTATTTACGAAACCCCTGCAAAACTAAAGAGCGAGGCCTTAAATCCTATATTATTTAATTTAAAAGCATACATTGCATAAGTAGCTAAATGGTATTTCTGGGGATTTTAAAATGTTGGTTGGAATGGGAGTTTACACTAAGAACGTATTGGTTTGTGGACACAGACATTGCTCATGTTTAATTGGCCAAACATGTGAATGAGAAAGTACAATAAACAGAAAAGCTATCCCAAAGGAATTCGGTCAGTTTATTTATATTTAACAGCAAGAAACCAACATATATAATTCAGTCAGATTACTACAACTGAACACCCACCAGACATAAAAGATGAACACAAAAAATATATTTCTGTTTCCGTTTCTGTTTGATCGCGAGCGGGCGCACGGGTTCTGTTGAGCGTGTGACATGAGACGACTCAAGACTTGGTAACGGAAGACATGCTGAGGGCCAGAATTTAATCTCCGTCATCCTTCCCACTATGAAGTAAGAAATCAGGCGAGAAGAGAAATAGGAAGGAAGCCTGCGAAATGTTACGTACGCCAAATTTCATTGAATTTTTATAAAAAAAAAACTTAATTTTAAAATTGGTGCTAAAAAATGTTGCCAAAATTACCATGTCATCTGTAAGTTTTTGGAAGTTTACTTGGCTGGATTTGTCGAGGTAATTTTTAGGTTCTTGGCAGGACGCATTTTACTCAAAGCACGGCGTATGTATTAACATATTCCTTGGGTGAAGTAGCACTTTCTGCCTACCTACCATGTATTCTAGGGGCTTGCAAAATGCGAGCCGTTTCCTCATTTACGATGTACTGCTCAAACGAGAGGGTTTTAAGCATAAATTATTTACATTTTACATATCTCAATTACTGCTCAACAATACTGTGGCACAGACAGCCGGCGTACAGATGTGAACTGAAAATGTGCAAATATAACTTAATATGGTTTATTTGATACAGCTCGAGTTACTGGGAACATCACGAAGAAGAAAAAGTGTGCGTTATACTTGAATGCCGAATACCAAATGTAACTAATATATCTGTCGGGAAGTTAAAATAATGTGCTTGTATGAAAGAAAGTCAGCGCGGTTAAGGAAATACGTCCAGTATTCAAATCTAATTCGCACGCCTGCCCTGTTTATCAAAACGTCGTTCCATTATCTGTGTTTCTCTGTTTTCGCCGCTATGTCTCATTGACCATGTTTGACGAGCTCATGTCAGGTACAGTTCATTTCCCCCCCCCTGTGACATGTCTACCAACTACTAGCACCGTGCTTCCCCTCAGGGGACTAGTTGTCGTGGACGAGTAGTACACTCAACAGTGGCCATATAGTTGTACATTACACACGCACGCACACACACATGCACCATTAGTCTCTTATAAATATACCGACAAACTTGGGCAAGCGATTCCTTACGAATATACGGTAAATCATGGGGGGGGGGGGGATCTAGCTCTGGATCCTGCAGAGGTCTACGCCTTAAAACATAGCTACACCCACACACCAAGCCATAAAAAAGCTCTCCCCCGGAAAAATGTAGATTTTAACTTACAAAATGGAGCTATTAAAGGCGTTTCCAAATTTTAAAAATTAAGATACTCTTTACGAAATTATATGCCTTAAAAGTAAAACTTTTTATGATGTAAAATAAATTTGGTACATTTTTAAGCTTCTGCTTCCCTACCATCGTAAAAAATGTTTGTGTTGTTATTGGTGTGTTGTCTATTGTAAAGCAGTAGAAAAAGTATGAAGTAATCATTTCAAAATTTTACTTGGCACTTATTTTGTTTTATATATTTGGAGCAGTCTCGGGAGGGGCCATGGCTCCTATGTACCTCCCCCCCCCCACACACACACTCTGGATCCGCCAGTGCGGTATATATACCCGGAAAAGGTCACTTCTACGACCTCGTCATTTCACCGAACGGTTTTCCTACTCTTCCCCTTACTCCCTCCACCGTGAACCACTCTTCACACCTTCTCTAAAAAGGTTCTGTCAATTGCCGAGGTCGTAGAACTGACACAGCTCCTACCTAGTCTACTTCGTGATACTAACACTTACTTCAGTAACAGAAATATGTTTAACATGTTAATAGTGATGTTATATTTGATATATTGGTCGCTTATAGCGGAACATACACATGTCTGCTCTCTGTAGGTAACCTAGTGAACTCTGTGTACAGACTCTTCCTAAATACGCGAAGCCTTCAAAGTGATTTTTTACGATATTAAGGTATATCACGATATATGGTCAGTTTAACCTATAAGAACCACTTTTCGTTAAATATAAATTCTCAAGAGAACAGTGCAAATATATACTATACATCCAAGTGTAAACCTATAAAGTAAAAAAAAAAAAAACTGACAACTACATAAGTGAAGAACGTGCAAAATATTACTGAGGCGAATCTGACTTAACATCAGAATATGACGACACGTTCCCCCAAGGCTAACTACAAGTTTTATAGTGCTTTTACAAGAAAACCTTGTGGTAATCTAGATGTCACGGAAATTATTTTCGTTACAAGACTCTCAGAAATATACAGAACTATTTAAATGTTCGTAAACTTCGAAGAAATTTCTTGCACAATTCACAACAAATATTTGTAAGATTACTAAATTTGTTTCATCGGATAGGTTCAGAAAAAATATTGTAAAGTATAACAGATCATTTTAAAGCTAACAGAACGCGCTGTAAAAATTATAACTATGCACGAGAAGTACGAGATAATTTGTCCTAAACAAGTTCTAAAATTGCAGTACACTACAAATAAATACACCGAGCACTAAGCTACAGTGTCAGAGGAAACGGGTTTATTTGTCTAATTAGGGCACGGAACATACAAGAACGGAAAACGGCTACACGTTTTTAGAATTAGAATATAAAAGTCGTCAATATTTGTCCATAATGTTGGAGAAATGAATTTTTCTACGAATTTTTTTTTATTTGGCACAGATAAAAAAACTGTTCAATTTCCGTTACATGTTTAGGGTTTTTCATGTTCTTCGCCCTCTTAGGCCCGAAGTTATCTTAGTTCCTCACACGGTATTAACGTGCCGCATAAATTAGTTACGTTTATAACTATGCACACGAGCATAATGAGCAGGTGTCAGAACAGCGTCTCACGTAAACATTGCAAGTCTAGCGTTGAAACCCGGCCAAGGAGATATAACATAGCGAGGGCGCCGTCCACCCGCGCGTGAGAGGCTCAAAAGCGACGGAACTGTAAGGTCGACCTTAAAGCGAGCATCATATGCCACGTCGCCTCAACGAGCCAAGCGCTGAACTAGCGTGCAAGGTTCCCGCCGAACCGTTTTTACTATGCGACTTTCAGCGACAACACTTATCATTTTCTCTTACGCGATGAAAGGGAAAGAGTCGCTCTACAGGTCTATAATATTCAGAATATCGTGAAAATGATTACTCGTACATAAAAATCAGCGTCAAAAGTCCCGATTCGGTCACTTTCACACTCAAAAAAATACTTGTTAGGAACGATAACAGTTAATGGCAAAATTATAGACCTGTACTAAGATCCTTAAATGCTTTTCGCAGCCTAACCGCGTGACAACATGTTGAATGGTTTTCGAAGTAAATCAGGATTGTTAAAGGTCTGCGCGCCTCTTCACGATTCTAGTAGACGGCACCCTTATAATCTATCTTGACACATCGTAACTGCATATCTCCACACTATGCCAGTCAAATATAGGTATAGGTCGTTCGGGATAAAGTGAGCAGTAAAAATTTAACATCTGAAAAATATTACCAGCTGTTAATACGTATAATTCAACGTTAACTATAGTTGCACAACTGCTTGTACGGTTGGCAACGAAGTTACGCAATATAGTTCCGCGTATTTTCCTATTTAAATACAACAATGCTGAAACAAAGTCAACCAAAATTGACATAATTGAATTTTATATAATTTATAAACATTTTTTATTGAATTATAGAGATTCCTACCGACTGCACGATTTATCGTACACGCGTAAACATCAAGTGACGTGTCCAGAAGGTTAAATATTTCCTGTCTTTAGCCGTTACGCGCGGAAAGATACCAATCGTATGAAAATAGAGCTTTAGCAAGGCTTTTTGAGTGCTCACTTTATTACGAACCGCCTATACACGCGTTGCAACACACAGTTGCAATACAGGTAAGTTTTACGTCTTGCACTTTAACAAGGCGATCGCACGATACGAAGTTGCAGCGTTTGCATTTCAAGAACGTTTATAAACTCTTTATTCACCCTGTGATGACGTCAGAAGTACTAAGCATATCATAGACCTCATTTAAGACTGCCTGACCACAGAATATTTAGGAATACAGAAGTGAAATAGTCGGCAGGAAGGCGAACTCCAGTCACACACGCCAGCAAAATGGCTTCCCTGGCCAGCAACATGGCGGAAACACCTACTGCCAATCAGCGTGAGGCAGCTGCTCTGCTAGTCGGCAGCCAGGCCAATAGGAAACCTGTAGTAACATGCAGGAGCCAAACAGACACGGGGCTGGAGTCTACAGCCTCGGGCAGCCAATAAGCGGCCAAGTTCGCCTATA
>PNEQ01083653.1:6632-37089 GCA_003012365.1 Medauroidea extradentata | reverse complement strand
TGACTGTGCTACTCTTATTGTAGTGCCCCAAGAAGAACGTATTTGGCGAGTGGGATTGGGCAATTTTTAACTTCCCTCGGCTGTTCTCAGGTTGGCAAGCCTCCCTGTATAGGTACTATATAAGTAGAGACCTGAAAAATTCACGTTTTCTTTTGGGCACAAGTTATAATTCCAACAATTGTAAGTTTGTGTCACTTTCGCAGTTGGCCTCTGACTGGAAGACTCCGAGCCAATAATGTAAATGTAACTAATACAGACATATATCACTTTAACACCAAGCAGCTAATGAGCACCTGCTGTCTGCTTCAATTCACATATATTCTTGCAAGCTAGCCTACATGTCAGTGAACCCGTGAATATTTCTGGTGTCTATATGTAAGGCAATGCCGCGTCTCCGACGCATATTATTTTTCAAAAGACGGTCAGGAGGGAACATCCCTGTGTTTAACTTTTCCGAAGTGCAGACAAGGTAGGCCTATGTGGCAGCCTAGTGGTTCAATAATATTTCCAGCCTCGTCTTGATTCGTCTAGGCATGGGAAAATTTCGCGGTTTCTATGACCTGCATGTTAGAATCAAATATCCTACACATACTCAAGCCCCGACTATTTGTCCACTACCTACTACTCAGTGGAACAGCAGACAATGAACGAATAGACAGGGCTCGAGTGTGCATAGGATATTTGATTCTAGCATGCAGGTCACTGAATTCGCGAAATTTTTCCCATTCCTAGTTATGTCTTGTTAATACTTGAGATGTATACAGGTAAAAACATGTGAGGTGATTCCTTATGAAAAATAAAGCAGAAGATATATTGGTAACTTATGAAACGTTTCTGCTCTTTTTTACTAAGGAGAACTGCAAACATCTCCACTGCATGTATAAATTAAAATGCCACGGCTGTAACTCAGTCCCATCTAGCAAAAGAAGACTCTCTCTGTCAGGGTATCCGTAGGATAAAGTAAATGTAGGCTGATATGTTTTAGTTAGGTACACGAAATGCTGAAGTATGGTTTTAAGTGTAACAATAAGAAATAAACAAAAACACTGACTCTATAAAGGTAAACCTCAATTGTCACACTTAGTACCTAGATGTAATATTTAGGGAGTAATTAAGACTTTGAATACAGAGTTTTAAAATCGTATTTCATTAGAATATCGGAAAATGAATTACCTAAAACGATTCTACTCTAAATATTTATTTATGTTATTAAGGTCTTCAAACCAATACGGAATGCTGGCTGATACCTTCAGCCGTTACTAAAATAACAGGGGTGGCCACCCTCTCATTGGATGCAACTTTTGTACCGTCGGGATGTTTGGATATTTGAAGATATTTATTTTGAGTAATGTGAGGTTTGTAACAAAAATGGTCCTCTTATTACAACTGTCTAGAAGTGATATTTTTGTTAAAAATGCATGCGAGTTCCAGGAGAGCATAGGCAATACTGTGTACATGTGTATTGATGTGCTCACTGTACAGGTTATAATGGACAGTCACTATAAAAAAAGTTGTCTATACTTCGATAAGTTCATGACACCGCATCAACAGGTAGAAACGCCGTGAGGTGATTATCCAAAATGGGGTAGAAAACATTACATAGAACAATATTGTACAGTAACTAGTAAGGGAGATATCCATCCTTACAAATCAACCCTTTAAAAGTTTTTAACTGAAAATAATAACATCTACTGTAAATTATGGTGTCCCTTTACACTGATCTTAAGGATTTGTAGAGTACAAACATTTCTTACATCGAGAAAATAAAGCGATGACATGTCTCTACCAAAGTGTGGCTAACACTTGGGTAATTTTATTGTATTTCAAATATGTAATACACATACATAATACACGTCACATTCATGGCTGTTTACATGTGAGGGTTCACTGTGTTGCCTGTCAGGTAGGCAACCCGCATTGGAAGCCTTGTCACGAGACAACGGTTTAGTTGCTGTGCGTGAAAACGGGTTACTGTAAAATTCATGTGGAATTTTTGCTAGTACCGTTCTTGTGCAGTTACAATTTACGGTATTCCCTTTTGGATTAAAAATATCAGAAGATCTGAACAAACATACGGTGGAACTTATAAAATGAACATTGCACGTCTGCAACCATCGCACTTGTAAAGTTCTTGCAGTTATCCTCTCCATAGCTTACATAATTTTATGTTCTGCTCAATGTATGTTAATATTATAACGAATAAATTAATTTTAACTACTCAATTTTCATTAAAGATGCCATCGTTTATTTACATGATCTTGAGCTAACACTCATCGAAGGATCCTATGCGCCAGTATCAACCTACGTGTTACTTTTCTTTTATAAAACTATAACAGTATGAACAGTGTGTGTCGAACATTATAGTACGACCAATTCTAATGGATGGTTCACGTCTAAACTACCCGGCTTCATTAATCCCTCCTTCACTAACACGATCAAAACTCCAATAAAACTGGTTTTTGTTTACCTGTCGTCTGCACGCGGGAGGTGTACGTGAGCCTCTTTAGCACGGAGGCACGTAAGCTGGCTCCCATTATCTGGTCCATTATTGACTGCGGATACTTCCGAAATCAGCCGGTAGAAACAAATGCCTGACTGCAACTACGAGTACTTAGTGTAACATCGGTCGGTGCATCGGCAGTAATAGCAGCACACAGTTCCCAGATAGAGCTACCCAGTTACGAATTTTCGCGGATAAAGAGTATATTCTACGTTAACGTGCCGTTATAATACAGTAGAATATCGATTAACAAGGACGAAGCATTCACTGCGACAAATGTGTGTAACTATGGACCGAATTTGTACGCCTTATTATAGTAACGTGAAATTTTGACATAGAATCATTAAGAGGTTTTGATCACAAAATTGTATATTGCCCAATGGAGCTTGTATTTTTTAAATCGGGGGACAAACATGAAATATGAGAATTCATAAAAATGTATGTATGCATGCACGTACGTATGTATGTATGTATGTATATCACTTTAAAATAAATTATTGGTTTGCATTTCTAATTTTGTAGCAGTTACAGTAAGAAGTACGAAACTAATTCTGTTAATATATACGTCTATATCTTGTTAGGTTTAATTATGATGAATGCTGAGCCGTGTTCTGTTTCTAAACACTTTTTTTTAACAGCTTACCGGCGGATTTTACTCGAGTAGGTAAATGCATTTTCCAGGATTGAAATCATAAGAAATTCAATAGAAAATTTCAATTTTTCGATGAACGAACTGCGGCGAAAGTAAGGCAACATAACGTTCTTCCGCTCATAAATACATTTTGTATGTAATGTTATTACAGATGTTTGTTAACTTTCGAGGCCATTGTTGATACTGAAACGTTACGTTTCGCCTCGCTTTGAAGCAGGCGTCTTCAGGGTCGATAGTCACCTTTAAGATGTTACTTCTCGCTACCACTACGACGACGCGGTTCTACCTCAAAGTCAACATTTTAATAATATTGTAGTTCAGAAAAATAGTTTACGAATAGAGATAGCAGAGCAAACTTATGTAAGGATTGTATAAGTTTACAAATGTTATCTATGCCGTGCATCCCCGTGGTATGAAGTGAACTGTCTGGATGATAAGAGAAGTGGTTCCCCTCATTTACCCTCCGCCGAGGTATGTAGTACTTTAATGGTAAAATTCCGGACTGGACTAAACTCTTGACTGGATTCAATATGGAGCGAACCTGAAGCGAACGTGGGCTTAGATATGTTTACAGTAAAATTTCAGTTCTAGATTGACATGTAAACATGGACTGAATCCGTGTCTAGAGACATCTATTTAAGAAACATTGAACTAAAGAACAAATGACTGTCAAAAACCAAATAGGTGAATATTTGCTAGATATTTTGTTTGAATTTATCCGTAGAGATATTTATTTTGATATATTTGGAACTTCGAATTATTTTTGTAACATAAAACCGTTTTATTTAGCTAGCGAAGGACGATTCTAACCTCTAACATAACCAAAGAAACAATTCAATATGGCGACTGCTTCACCTTCGTTCTGTTCAGTCCGGTAAGTGTTTGAAGTAAACGTTTCAATACGGATTGTACAGTCGAGTCCACCTCGCCGACTGTACTGGGTTACTTATTCCACTCTTACTTCAGTCCAGTAGGAACGTGTTCAAAGTAAAATTTCAATCCAGATTCTGCAGTCCACTCCTAGTTAAATCCGGATTGAGTTGTTACTCTAAACGTAGGAAATGAGTTTTATTTATTTCTTGAAACGGCGTGACGTGTGCCACCAACGTTTCTAAAGGAGGGAGGGAAGGAAACAAGCCTGGTCTTAGTATGAGAAGTGCGAGAATATATTATCTAGTTGGTGCATAGTCATGTGTTTCGCAGGTTGTTGTTAGTGTCGAGGCAGTATCACTACAGTTATATGGTCTACAGAACTATCAGCTGATATGGAGTATCACTAAATAATAATTGGAAACTAAATCACCTGTGTCGACGACATATACGTTAAGAAACAGAATAAGCAGCAAAGGTTACAACTTACATTATAGTGTTTGTTATCGGAATGAAGTTCCCAATTTTCATAAATGTAAAATAATTGTCTTATCATAATGAAAGCATCAGATCTACATCGTACTCGTCTTTACTGATATTACACTTTTGGCCAAGTGAACTATTTTACACACATTTTGTCCCAGTGCATAAATTAATGTACTTTACACAAATAACTGTGCACGCATACAAGCCACACCCGTAATATTAGCGAAATATTATAGCTTTTGTTGTTTAAAATATGTTTAAGTAAAACATTATATATACTGGATAATAGTGTTGTTTAGTTTATTGCCCGGTTATAGAAACGATTCGATTAACAGGTTTCTACAAAGAAATTAATTTTCACTCTTTACTGGTACCTGTGATAATCACTTCTAGAATTGTTAAAACCGCAATAAAAAAACAACATATTTTGCATTATGTAAAAAAAACTGTAATAATTTCCTACACTGCTGACTCACAAACTTTTACGTTCTTTATAATGCAATTGCCGGTTATTTTTAGAAAGTAAACGAGAAACTAAAAGTATGAAGTTATAACGCCCTCAATTTTTCGTTTAGTTTGATTTGTGTAATGCACCATTTCGAAAAGAATCATGTCGAGGTAACGGTTTTTTTTGCTAAGCAAAAGTAATTATTACATTTTATGCTACTATTTGTGACTTATCATGAGTTTAAAAGGCACAGTTCTGTAATGTACACAAATTTCGGCACAATCGTAGTTACTACTGACGACACACACTCAGCTATATGCAAACATTATTGCAGGTTAATTATCCTAACTAGCTCACAAAAAGGCGAAACTCACAGCGGCAAACAGGTTACGATCTTTTCATTTGATTGACTGTGTTTACAAACAAAAATAATGTTTTCTTCATTATCACAGCCATACGTCACAGATTTAAAGTAAAAATAAGCACGAGATGTTCTTGGCCATGTTGTAGCACGAAATTCGATTCCAATTCCGACCATCCTGAACTCGCTTTTCCAGGGTTTTCATTAATCATTCCAGGTGAATATTGGGATGACTTTTTAATAGAGACCGGCCACTTCCCTGCCCTTTTTCCCGGGAACCTCTATCGATGCCGTGAAAGCTGTTCGATGCCGCGTAAAGCACCGAAAAAAAAAAAAAAAAAAAAAAAAAAAAATTCATTCATATTCGTAACCCGGATAAAGCAGGAATTACGTTTCTTTTGTGAAAATACGATAGCTCGCTTCGTGAACAGTTAAGCCATTTTACGTTATTTTCTTTTCATTTGTTTGTTTGGGACTTATTTTATCCGACAGTTGCCAGGAACTGAACTGCGTAGTCCGAGTATGCGGCTTATCACTGTACCAACGGCGCTGCAGAAGCGATTTATCGAGACGTTAATCATGCGGTGTTTATAATACTCATTCATAAGACTCATCCAGACTATCTTAATCACATTGGGATACCTGAAAATTTAATCAATTAAATTTGTTCTTTTTATTAACAGTAAATTATTCGTAGCAATGCAGGAAATGATTCTGCTGGAATAATTACATATTGTATGAACGTTGCTTCTAGTTAGGCAAAAATAAATATATATTTTAATGTTGCTTATTTATTCAATACTATTTTTAACTAATGCAAAATAAATTAGAAAACAAATATGGCTTCTATTCGAAAATATTTACGAAACGAATGCGTGTAAGAATGAAGTCAAAAATACGGGTCGATATATGACAGAACATTTCATGAATGCCTTGAGAAGAGGACAATACACTAACGCAACATTTAGCTATGCTTTAATGATATATTTTAATTTTTATGAAATAATATATATTTGCTAAAATTTTATTATTGTTCTTTAATGAAATGCACGCGTTTGTGTATGTGTGAAGTGAGTGATCTCTACCGACAAACTTTGGCAGGTGATTCTTAACATAAAATTAGGTCGAAATTATATACACGTCCCATAAGGCTAATCCAAACGGGTGCATTGAATCCTTACTGAAGGAAATTTAGGGTTGTAAAATAATCAGAATGACAGACAAATTAGTAAGCTTTAGTAGTGCAATACTGTTTTTGCTATTTAAGATTAAACGGGAGCAGAAACAAAAACATGTTTGGCAGTTTTGTTTAAAACTGTTTTTGCCATAACAGCAATTTTTTTTCAAAACAATACATTATACGGTTTCGACGAAAAAGTCAACTAACCGGAATTTCATTAATTACATTACATAAACCAATGGAATTTACTGCTTTGAAAAATCAGCCGACATGGGGAAGACAATTTTGAACCAAACTGCCAAACATGTTTTTGATATCTACTCTCGTTTAGGAGCAAAATGTTAATATCGCTTTTAAAAAAAATTGAATAAGTGAGCATGCCTTAAACAACGAATTACAAAGGAGAAAAGTGTGGGATACGATACGAAACCCAGTTTAAAAAAAAATTTGGGGGTTGGAACAACAATTTCTGTAAAAAAAAAATAGCTGTAGTACTTCGATATTCACTTTGGATAGTTTAATCTAACGTCTCATTACAAACAAAGTTGTCCATTTGAGTACCTAAGTATAAAGCAGATGTTTCCGAGAAATTAAATAACAATTTTTCACAAATTATGTTTAGTAAACAAAAACAATTTACCGGTTATTGAATGATGATGTCATTACTGGGAAACACAAATGTTAGATCAAGTGTCTGCTAGATATTAAGCATGCTTCACGAAGCAATTGACTTGAGTGCTTGTTGCATACAAGGTGTATAATAAGTCACTATGCGGGGTGTTATCTACCTGGGAGTCGTGGTGTGGACAAGGGTAGGGTTAACATGTCCAATTGTATATTTCCTACATCGAGAAGATAACATCGCCACAGGAATATAAATATGAAAAACATAGGTGTTGTCGAGTGTTTTGACATGAAAATATATATAAAATTTTCTCAATGTTTTCACGTTAAACATAGCCACGTAAAAGATCCCGTACCAATGTGGCTCGCATCGAGAAGAACAATAACGTTCCTACATGTAGAGAAAGGAAAAAATTCACTAATTCCATTACCGTCTATTTGTTAATTATCTGTTGTTCCAGTGAGGGTCAGATTATAGACAAATAGTGGGAGCTTTAGAATACACAGGGTAGTGAGTTTTAACACGTAGACCATTTATATATTTCGCGAATTTTTCATTTTCCTAGACATATGCAATGTTTGTTCGACGTGCGGTATGCTTCGCCGTCAGGAAACTGCGGTAGCTCGTTGTAATTAATGAATGACACGTAAAAATGTTTACTAAAATATATAGGTTTTCAAGAATTAATACACACAAATAAAGTGGTAATAAAAAAATATTTCTGTCAACTTTTTGAACAAACATTCTAGAAGACAAATTCGAATCTGGATACAGCATATTTTTGTAGATGGTGCGTTCTCCGAACAGCAAAACTTCTGAAATAGCTTCATTTTGCACCTTGTAATCTAAGTTTACTAGGGGGAGGACCCCTGAACCTCTCGCTTTAACAGCTAGGATAGGTGAATTTTGGGCCCCTTGAAAATAATGGGGATCTATGCTCCTATAATGTTGCGTGTTTTTATCGCGACTAGTCAAGTCTCGTTAAATTCCGACAGTAAACATTATGTGAGTATTTCAGAAAAAAAACATCTTAAGAATACTTACTACACATTGAACCGGTTTTGGAAGAAATCTTGGTTGTCTTCCATTTCGAATGTTAGCCACATGACTCAATGTGATACTATTATGATGACGTATTCATGTACAGTATTTAATATGTAACGAATCTCGCAGAATACGCAGTATTTGAAAGTGAAATATGTTCATGTTTAGTAACTAATTACGAGAAAGTTACAAACTGGAACATGGTAAAAGTTGAGCGTCTTCGTCGCGGGACGGCGAGCGAGCGTGCATATGTAGGTGGTAGGTCTTGACGTACCTTTGATAGGAAGGTCATTTAGGCAGCCATAGGTCCTGAGTCTATCAAGACGTGGTCATTACTGTCAATGCACATACAGTGAAGCAATGTCACTCGCGTAAAACATTTTCCCCTAAATTAAGGAGTTGGCTGGAATAAAGACCATAGTAATAACATTGCATTGTGAGATAATGACACGTATATGTTTTGGAGAACAATTTTTTTTTATTTCACGTTTCTCTCACATTATTTATTCTTAATACCAATTAGTAATATATATTTACATAACTCAAATTAATAGTAGTTGATATAAACACAGTCTATGATAAAACAGAAATTATTAATAGCATTATGGTAACAGCATAGGTCAAGCAAAAAATTCATAACTTGGTGAAGAATTGAGATATCGGTACAAAAATTTGTACGTGTCTTCTATGGACATAATAGTACAAGATGAATTGTTTGATTGAAGAAGGGCCTTAGCTTACTAAAGCCTTTATTCTAGCCAACTCCTCAATTTTAACTAACGTTATTATTTTACTGCGCGTCAATGGCTACCCAAGTTTATTTACCGTAGTTTTGCATTTAAATGGCTCATTTACACACATTTGTTATGTAAACAAGCAACTGTAGTGGCACTGTTGTTTGCGCCCCAATACGGCGATGGCGTCTACAGCGACTTCAAAGCAACAATTTGAAAAAAAAAACAAAAAAAAAACACTTTTTCTCACAGCAAGCCGTTTGTTACTGCAGAGAAAAATCTTTTTAATATGAGCTTCTACAAAGTAACTTTAAACAAAAAATGTTTACAGGATACAGTAATAGTAACAAATATTGTGTTACTATTAAAATAGTTTAATAGAAATCTTTATGGTAAAGTTAGTTATGGTACTTTCAACTCAAAGTTTATACTGAAAATTTTGTTTGCTACAAAGAAACCCTATATTTTCAAAGATTTTTAAAACGAAAATTGTAGCAACACCAAAAGTAAGTTTTTAAAAAAGTTTTCGCTGCAAAATAATAGTTATTTAACGCAAGTTCAAAGAAAAATATTTCTTGGTCGTAACATAAAACGTTTTTACTGTGAAGTCATTTCTTCGTATTGCACTATATCTCCTACAATAATTTCTCGTGTAAGGTGAATATAGCACATCAGGCGAGAAAACATGCAATATTCGTTGGTGCAAAGTCCTACAAGTTGAGCGAACTAAGAATTCAATTAATCGTTTTACGTTTTTCATTAAATAAAACTGTCAAAGAAATATCGTCACAAGTCAGAAGTAGTTATTTGCAAGGCGAGCAATTTTAAAGTTTGCACACTATTTTTAACATTTAGCCTCGTATGATATATTTAAATTTGGATGGATTAAACTGCAAAATAATATCATTCCCTAGGTAAGATTAAACGTCACTAAAATAAATGCCAAACACGTAGCTTTATTACTGTACAGAAAGGGAAAGTTTGGACCTTAGATGAATCATAATATTATTATATAACTTTTAATATTGCAGGTATAGTTATCGTATTACTGCATTCAAAAGACTGAAACATGAGTTTTCTAGAAAGGGCAGTAACTCGATATCGCATTTTTTATAATGGCTGTATTACTTAGATGGTGCTATGTGACCATAGAAGTGCGAGTCAATCATAGTTTCAGCTGTACGAAAAGGAATCTGAAGAGTCATATAGCAGTCATGAGCGCATCTGCTAAGACACAGTGTTGCAGAAATTCCACATGAAATCGAAGAAACACTGTAAAAAGTAATGTCGGTTTCAATGACAGTGATTAATTTAAAAATAAATATGCGTATTCATGCTAACACAATGACAAATATCAACAGGTTTCATCCACCAGTCTTCTGTAAAAATAAAATTTAAATGAACAAAATTTTTACAAACAGTATTGTTCCAAAATCCTGCGAGGTAGTGCTCACGAGAGAAATTAAGGAGTTGACTGGAATAAAAGCTTTAGTAAGCTAAGGCCTTTCTTCAATCAAACAATTTATCTTGTACTATTATGTCCATAGAAGACACATACAAATTTTTGTACCGATATCTCAATTTTCACCAAGTTATGAATTATTGTCTTGACCTGTGCTGGTACCATTATGCAATTAATAATTTCTGTTTATCTTTGACTTTGTTTCTAGCAACTACTATTAATTTGTGTAATGTAAATATATATAACTTATTGGTATTAAGAGGAAATAATGTGAGAGAAAAGTGAAATAAATAAAAAAAAAAAAAAAACGAATTTCTCCGAAACATATACCTGTTATTATCTCACAATGCAATCTTCTTACTAACGCCTTTGTTCCAGCCATCTCCTCAATAGTGAAATATTGAATCGTACTTCGTGTAAACTCTGACTTGGTAAGGCATCATCCCAGTATTCCTCTGGAGAGGTTGTGGAGCACTGCTGTGAGACTCCAAGCAGATAGGTACCTACCAAGGGTCAAGTGGAGGATTGACTGTCGAAGACGACGACATGTGATGTTTTATTCAGTGGCGCAGGGGGTTTCCTATCCAGCAGCGACTCCTATACTGGCTGGAAGAAGACCTGAGTCTCACTAGGACAGCGACACTGCGCGCAAGAACAGCAGGTCACAGCCCTACGTCCAGATAGAGGACCAGATCTTCTACCGTGCGTCATCCACACTGGATAGCAACACCGCACTAGAGATACAATGTGAGGCAAAGCGATAGGGTTTTACGGCCCTTTAACGAGGTATTACGGGCATGGGGCCGACTTTCTCGGCTTTCGAGAGAATTATATTTGAAAACACATACGAGTGTCGATATCGAAAATTGCTTCGTAATTTTGTTTCAAATTGGTTTTATTGTGCAATTTAATTATTTGCAAAAAAACGGTGTACATATTATAGCTAATTTACCAATTAAAAAGGCATCTAGTTAATTAACTAATTAGGTACCATCATGCTGTATCCTGTATCTACAAAATCACAGCACGTAGTTAAAACCAGTCATGACAAAGTTACGAAGCGATTTTACGATATCGACCATCATTTATGTTTTAAAAAATAATTATCGCCAAACATGTAGAAACTCGTGTCCAGGCACATTAGAGGTGAAGGGAGGTGAATGGCCAACACAAAAATCGTGCACGAGCCGGAATTCGAATCCAGGACCTCTCACACAGTACACCGGAACCTAACCGACTACGCTACGGAGGTCGGCTTTGTAAAATAAGGCACCGTTCGTTCACAACAAAAATTTCGCTTGTTTCTGACTTATTTTGATAACAAACTTGGCAATACTTTGGGTGCGAAAATCTGAAAACTGTTAAGGTTTACAGCTACCAAATATTAAGAACAAATTATAATATATTAGTGATGAAACAATGTAGGGATATCGTTCGATATGAAAATGCAGTTGCTTTGGGAAAAGTATTTTCAAAATCACTGTAAAACTACTAGACGTAGCCTTATGAAGAAAACCTCGCCGATGCTTTTCATCCACTGGAGGCGATAACAAGGGGAGCAATACAGTCGACAACAGTGTGGGCGTCAATAATAACATCGTCTTTATATGTGGAGCACTGACTTGGCGCGCTGTTGTTTAATAGTTTCCTTTTTAATCTCTCTTAAATCAGTAACCCTATAATATTATATTGAAAAAATTATGTATTCAAGTTTGATGAAACTTTATCGCTTTCTGTTTTTTTCGAATAACGTTGGTATTTCAGATACAGCAGCATAAATGAAAAGCCGTTTTTAGCCATTTTAAGGGGTTCAAAACATTAATGGTGTGCAGAATTTTCCAGAACACGAAAGCATAGTCTGAAGTGGATTTTCTTTTAATAAACAAACTGGGAGCTCATTTGCAATTGCACTTACAAATATACGGGCTGTCAGCTAACAACCGACAACCCTAGTGTCACATCGAAGCTCAGCTCTTAGACAGCAGTTTTCATCATTACGGTGTTATTTCTGTATTTGTACCAGATATCTACGTCTCTTTTAGACAAACATTTTGACTAAATTAGGTTTTATTACATTTTTTATCTATCATAATTTTTGCATAATGGCTTGTCAAAGTCAAAATTTGCATGTCACTGCACACTGTACGACAATAAAACCAACTGACTTATCGAACTGTAAACGTTCACACTATATATCGATGTTGCAGACAATATCTCATGTATAAAAACCCAAAGTAAAATATTATTATGTTAAAAAAAATTTTGAAGTTTTATAATTTTTATTTCAAATATCATAATTTTTTTCAAAAACACAAATATCATAAATGAATCGGTCATTTGAGAAACCCCACATATCACATTTTTCACAATGTAGGTTTATGCACTTTTACTCTTAAAACTGTGAATTTAAACCGTTCAGGATAGAAGTAAAATGTGTACCAAATCTTTTTAAACAAAGATACGTTATTTAGAAGATTCATATAAGTATACATTTTCAGTAATAAATTATTGAACAGCAATTTCTTGAAAGTGACATGAGGGGTTTCTCAAATGACTGATTCAAATATGGTCACAACTTACGCCTAAAAAAGAAAAGAAAAAAATATTGTATGCAGTACAAATAAAAATGAAAACGTAATTTAAAAAAACTACTGTCTACCGTGAGGATATGGTAGCTCCCCGAGAAAACCCGTTCCGCCGAATCGTCTGCCACGTTTCCCGCATGTGGAAATTGGGAGCGACCATTCCAGGAATCGAACACAAATCGTCGTAGTAGAAAACGAGTGGTCTATTTTTTTTTTTTGCTTCTAAAATAAATATATCCTGAACTGTCCACTGCGACAGATATATAAACTATTTTATATGACACTGTTATTAACACTACATATTGTAAACAATAAGTGCCTTCTGAACGCTCAAAATTTCTGAAGGGTATACGAAACAAGGAGAATGTATTAATTTATAAGTGTCCCGGAACAGCATTGAATTAATATTTCTGCGCCTCATATAATATTTCACCAATTGTAAATTTTATACGAATATCGGTAGTTTTCCTGAGACGTCTACATAAGATGTACAAAATAAGTGTAAAATATTTGTGTCCGTGTTTTCTGGCATAAATATGTGTAACAAAATATTTATCTTTTGCTCATGTTAAAATGGAATGCCATAATGTAGCAAAACTAAGTTACTATTATATGTTTTATTCTTTGTTAGGTTTTCTGCTGGTAAATTAACACACACACAGATATATATATATATATATATATATATATATATATATATATATATATATATATATATGGCGTAGTAGAAAAATCTGTTTTGTTATGTCTCTTCACTTTCTTATCTCCTGAATAGTCCGCGCGCCAGCTCTGAATGCATAGCGTGCTGGATGCGATTTTCGTGCGTACATACATAAATGTTACTAGTATTTAGGTACCACGGTAATGCGAGTTAACGTCTTTAGCTCGCACGTGTTTACGACTACGTCACTGTAGCTTTCATGTAGTTTAGGACAACAAATGCATACACGCCGTGGGCAATGGTGCTTGTGTATAACGTTAGATCTCGCTACGTTACAAACGAAGAAAGATATTTTGGTCAGAACTTAACATCTAGGTCTTCAGCCCTGGTGTGGGGGCGACATGGGGCGGGTATGGAGCAGAGGCGGAATGAAGGGATAAGGGAAACGGAAGAACCCCACGAAAACCCGTCGACCAGCGGCATTGTCTGACACGATTTCCACATGCGGATGATACCTTATATAGAAATGTATTCTGCGCTCGTCGAGTATCCTTATTGAACATGGTGTAAAGCTATACAAACACAATATTTACGGTCTCAATAACATTTTGTGTTAACTGGTTTTACGTAGGTACCTGAGCATGCTTCACAGATTATTGGGATATGATACAGCAACACATAGCTACTGCACTACACACAAAAATTCCAACCCAGAGTAGTCAGTTGAAAGATGTTTAACCTACCTGTACGATACGCAGGTTATGAAAAATATTTTGAAGTAGTGTATTAAAAAGGCTTTCTATATTGTGGAAGCAAATAATATACTTCATAAAAACACAAGGATTTATGTTATTCAGTAACTTATTTTTAATGCTTGGCCAAGATGTAGCCTACCGAAGAGAAGAATACGAGTGCACAGGAATCTGTCCTTATTTTTAACAGCTTCACAATTTTAACGGGAACAGGCCTAGACACGCTTAGGCCTTCATTAGTACAGACTTCGCGAAGGTTATACATAAAGAATTGCAAAACATACTGAGAACACGCGCGTATTCAGAAGACAAATTGTTGACATGCACAAATATTTGAATGTAAAGTTTAGTCAATGAGCACATTATTACATGTAATAGTTATACTAGAAAAAATATAATATCAGAACTTTTATGAAAAATACAAAATAGCAGGCAGAAATATATGTGTGTATATAAGCGACGCGATTACTGACTACGGAGATTCCTCTTTAGTTAACATTTAGAATTTCCCACACAAGAAAATGTTGCTGTTAAAACGTTTGTAACAAGGTTACTGCACGGTGCAGAGTTATTATGTTTCCCGTACTAACGTAATTTGAGTTTCAGAGTTCTGCGTCACATGATACTCCTTACTGCAGCGAGAAACGCGAGACGTAATAAAGCCAAGGACGCGAACAAATTGCAGAGGCAGTGATGAACCCTTTGAGAAAAAAGTTTTAATTAACATCCCAAATTGTGTTTCATTATTTCCTGCACTGGTATCTTAGGCGTAGAAAGGAAGCGGTATGGTTTATGGGGCTGACGCACCAAATATGCCACTTTTAATTGCTCTAAAGCATTCCAAAACGTTCCACACATGATTACCTTATTATAGGTATTTAATCATAAAATACCTTAAATATCCAATTATTTAAAGAAAAGCTTCTGAATAGATTATTCTCCATAATTCTGTCAAGCTACTCTTGCCGACAGATTTTTTAAATAACTGTATCACATATTCAAATGCTTTAATTTTTTTTAATACAAGAAACTTTTGTGAAGTGGAGAGATATTCGTAAGCCCTTAAGACGGTCGCATGTCGGTGGCTTTAAGTACGTTTCAGCGAGTTTGAAGAAAGTGTTCTTTAATAGACTGTTAAACTTATATATGTTTAGCTACAGAAAGGAAACACATTCCAGATGATGCAGGAAACAAACACGCGTGCTATATACATACTATTCGAAGCTACGCAATTGAATGAAAAATTGTTCCTTCATACAAAGTTTTCTCAAAATTTAATTACTGGCTACAAGAGCGAGAAACTACGATAGAAGCGTGTATTGGGCTTTGTTGTGTAGTCGAGTCTTATATATATACATAGGGCCCTATTAAGGCGGCGCCTACACCACGCTTCAAAGGCGTTGCAGTGTGTTCGTAAACAGGATTTTTCTACGAAAATATTCCACGTGTGTCCATTATACTAACTTACGAAAAGAAAACATACTTCAGACAAGGTCGGAACCTCATTGTTAAGACACCATGCTTATTAAAAACACTGTTGCTAAGCCCTCCAACATGGTTAAAAACAGTATTTTCAGACTTCCATTCTTCAAAATGTACTAACCGGATGTATGTGAAACTCAGATTGCCATATGCACTGAACTTAGTTACAGACTTTCCACCCATAAAATTATATGGTCACCGCTTAGTGCCCTATAGTAAATACCGTTCGGCGGGAAGCTTGCACGCTAGTTCAGCGCTTGGCTCGTTGAGGCGACGCGGCATATGATGCGCGCTTCGAGGTCGACCTTACTGCTCCGTCGTTTTTGAGCCTCTCACGCGCGGGTAGGCGGCGCCCTTAAGGCTCGGTTTCAGTCGCCATATTGAATTTTATTATTTTTCGCTTTTTTGGAATTCTGAAAAGAAAAATGTTAAATATGCGATTATACCTCAAATTCTATTTAAATTTCGCTACAGTACAGGCCTTGGGATTTGGCTGTTAGCTTATAATTACGCCGCAATTTGTATGGAAATTTTTTTATATTCATAATTTACCCGACAAATAGTGGCGTTATTATAAGTTAACGGCTAAATCGCAAGGTCTGCACTGTAGCGAAATGTAAATAGAATTTTAGGTATAATCGCATATTTAACAATTTTCTTCTCAGAATTCCAAAAAAGTGAAAAACAATAAAATTTAATAAGGTGTCTGAAACCGAGCCTTAAGGGGACCGCCTAGGTGGACGTACTTTACGCCCTCGAGTCCAAGAAGTGCGGAGAGATAAGGATGACACCAGTTTATAACTACTCTAGATACGTGAGCGATGTCTGCTAACGGACAGTATTCAAAGAACCTTGCACGTGTGTAAAATAATTTAAAACCTCCATTCATGTTTAAAATTTACTATCTTGCAGCCGAATATGGCTACACCCTTATCGAAAACATTGATTTAAAAATGATAGGGTCATCCATGAATGTCTCATAAGAGGCGAGCTGTCGGCGAGACGACTACGTACACACCAGTTCAGAGACTTGACTTACTCCTTAGAGGCTAGAAGGAGGCGTGAAGCGTATGTTATGTCGTCCTTAGGCCCGGTTGCTACATTCTGTCCTTGATCCCGAGATCTGCTGAACTTCGTTCAAAAGTAATCCAAGGATCAATTTATCAAAAAGTTATGTTAGTAACTTTTTGGTGAGCAAAAATGTGGGTTGGCTACACTGTAGAAAAGTACGTACTGCTGTGGCCCGCGTTGTTCTGATGTTCTATGGTGTCGTTTGTGTGTGTGTGTGTGTGTGTGTGTGTGTACGAGGTTTGTTACCAAGCGTACGTTAATTTCACGCTGTGTGTATTCCGTAAAATAAATTTCGAACGAAATGAATTTAAAAAGGCATTTCAATACTGCATTGGGTGTTTCATCCCCTGAATTTGTTCTCCATTAACAAATTCGTATGAAAAATTCCGAAGTAATACATTTGCGAGCAAATTAACCTAAAAACACGTCACGTGAGGTTAATCGATCGACTGTGTATATAGGCTATATTATGGGTAGGAATCGCGATTTCAGCGAAGTGTACAATAATTGACACGAAATAGTGTTTGGAGAAATGCAATTGGATCCGATAAAAAAATGGTACATCACGTAAAAAATACCTTGACCAGAAACGGTTTCTTAAAATTTTGGAAAGTACGAAGACATTTACAATCTTGCGATAAATGATTACTTTGAAACAGTGTCCTGTCTCACATCAATCATATCATGCGTAGTTTTAAGAATGTCTTAGTTTTAACTTCGCAGATAATGTACTCATAGCAGCAGTATGTACAACATAAATGTAGCGTATCGAGTTTCATTCCTTCGATGAGATAAAACGTACGTCTTTGTAGATGTTTGAAAATTATTACCTTACGAACAAGATTGCAACAAATATTTTGTATTCGGCCTCGTAAGAACAACGGAAAGCTGTCTCACGAAATACGTTAAAATAACAAAAATAAAATAAACAGAGCCCAAGTACTGGTGTTAGCTTAAAGTAGGCTATCAGAAAAGAAAACAGTGAAATTGCATTGCATTCGGCGTACGTATAATTATTCTGAAGAGAAATTATGTGTATATGAATATATATTAGTTATACATACATGTAAGTTATTACCTTAACAATAATCCTAAACAGAAGTACTTAAAAAATCACTACATTTTTTACATGTTTACGGAAAACTAGGAACAAATTACTGATCTGTAACACTGCAACTAACGTATTATTAAAGTTGCGGTGTTTATAAAATTACTAGTAGTACCATAATATAAATGGTTTTATATTTTTTCTAATAACGTCAAACGTAATTCTATGTACACGGGTTTTTCAAAGCGCGTCTAATTTTCACATATATTTATACTGTCTGAATTGGTTATTTGCGTGGTCGCCATCTTGTCTTGGCTCTCCAAGATCACCTGCCTTTTACCACCGGACTCGGTGGTTCACATAGAAGTTAATTTAGAGGTAGTTACGACACGGACCACAATAGTGCAACAGGAATGACCGTTGAACCTGGTTCAATTGCGTTTAGATCTCGTGATCATACCTAGAGACCGGAAAAAATTCGCGAGTTCACTGACGTGTAGGCTAGTCTGCAAGAATATATGTGAACTGAAGCAGACAGCAGATGCTCATTAGCTGCTTGCGGTTAAAGTGATATATGTCTGTATTAGTTACACTTACATTATTGGCTCAGAGACTTCCAGGAAGTGTCAAATAAGTCAAGGGCCAATTGAGAAAGTGACACAAACGTACAGTTGTTGGAATTCTAGCTGTGCCCAAATGAAAACGCGAATTTTTCAGATCTCTAATCATTAGGGACCCTTGTTTTACGCGAAAATAATTTTGCCCCACTTTGTTTCCGTGCCTTACGTGCACATCTGTAATTCTGCTTCGTGGTCAAACGATTGGATATTTTAACTCTCACGAGCCGTGGGATTCTACCGGCAAATCACAGACGTGTGCTGTTGCAGGAAAATTATTGTAATTGACTCAGTCAAATGAGATACGGCTCTTCACATATACACGCTGCCAATAACCATGAAGCAGACTTGCAGGTGTGTACGTAAGAGATTGAAAAAAGAGAGACAAAATTCTTTTCGCGAAAAGCAAGGGTCCCTATGCCTGAACCTCAGTCGAACAACCGGTCTTTAGTGGACTACACTCCTGTGCCTTCCACCCAGGCAGCTACCTTAATATTCTGAGCTGCCCCATAGTCTCTGCAAGTCTACACGACGAAGCACGTACAACAAAGCGTCAGTCCAGTCCGGAGCAGATGGCACGCCTTTGACGACCTGCCTGCCGTCGAGAGCGGCGGAGTAATTTAAACAGGATCCACCAATCACGCCTCGGAAACACTGTCGTCCGGACGAGCGCGCCGCCTTGGACGTCTGCAAGCATTAATAAACCTCCCCCCTCGCCCCCTACCCCTAGAGCCAACGCCTAACAGTAGCGACTGCGGCTGAAATTAATTACTGGCGGACCGCACCGCACCTTTGTCCGTACGCGAGCCTTCCAAGACACTCCGTCCATTCTCTGCGTCGCGTCACACCACGACGAGAACTGTCACTTTGTCTGACCAATAGCAGCGCGTTAATTAACAACTCTGCCAGGTCTGCCCTTACAGTGGTTATTCCATGTTCAGTTGAACCGAACACATATATTTGCACAGTGGTCATATAATGTAGTAGGCTACTTACTGAAAATACATTGTTTTGTTATTCCAAAGTGTAGTGTTTGGTTGGCACACCTAAATATTTGACTCGATGTACATATAGTTTTGCTGTGAATGATTCAAAATTGGTAGCGTTCAGTACTGAATTTTGGACTGTCGAATTAGAAGATAGTACATTATCTCTCACTGCCAGTCTGGTCGTATATATTTCCAACAGGCCTTTAAATAAATGCATCATTAAAAGCATTATATTTATGTAGGGCCTACATATACGCAAAGTTAGTTTTAACGTCTTTATTTTTTTGTTTCCTTTTGAATTTATTGTAACGGGTACCTAAATTGAGTATCATTATGTATACTTACTGAAAGTACGTTATCCACAGAAAAAAAAATAACTCTCGAGGTGCAGTTACAAACTGAGTCATACACAAACAAAAGGTTCTGTGGGAATAACAAAATGTATTTCTGGATTTATGAAACAAATTATTATGTCTGCATGAACTAAATATTCTGTTAAGACGTGAGTATTTTGTCAACTAAACTACACATTTTTGTTCAGTTTACTAACTTAGATATGTAGAGTTTCACCTTTTATTTCGTAACAAAATATTTTGTTACCTAAATCACATATTTGTTTGGCATTTTTCAAAACATATGTTAAATATATGTTAAGTACACCAAAGAGACAACTATTGTTGTAGGAAACTGCAGTTTTATACAACACCACATATTACCAGACTGTAAGGTAGGTTTCAAGAGGTAAGAAACGTCATCTACAAGCAAGTGGATACAATATGAACACATTTGTTCATAAACCCTAGTCTGGAATCTAAGTAGCTACAGGCTAGACTCTTCTAAATGGGAAGAATTATGCATGTTTGCATACCACGTATAGACAATGCGACAATATCGTAGTTGTTTGCACATTTATTTACTATTAACGACCTTCCTCTCTGGTGTGGACCGGACTGCATACGTCATGATATGATCTGTAACATTTCTGATGCAATAGGTTCATACGTTCAAGAATGTATGATCCCAAGATTCCAGAACTGTTACCACGTAACTTATATGGTAAACTTTCTACACAACTGCGTGCTTGTAGTGGGTACAATATTTGATACGATCAACTATGTTGAATGCTGCGACAAGCTTATTGTGCCATGAATTCAATTTCGGAGTTAGGTTACAGTTGCATAAATTTACCCAGAAGACTATCACTCACTCTTAACAGTAAATTGTTCAGCATTGGTGAAGGTTGGTATGAGTTCAACAAGGAACATAAAGTTCCACGAAGAAACATGTCGGGTGACGGCATCTTCCGATACGATTTCCACTTGTGATAATTCGAGTCACCTCACCGGGATCGCACTGGTGGAGGCTAGCACTCTAGCCATTGCGCCAAATGCGGATCCTACCCACCCAGATATACAACTACACTCTAGCGGCTGATGTGTACGACAAGATGAAACCAGGTGTAGTAATTAGCAAACAGCAACAGTTATGCTTTATTCTGTGTGAGATACGTGAATAAATTAAAGCATACGTGAAAAAATAACAGAAAACATAGACAAGATTCTTTGCCTATTATCTGACGTGACAGTTTGCCAGTATGATGCATTTACGTTGAGTTACTTTTTCGCAGAAGGTAAACGTACGAAATTTCGGCGTTTAAAATAGTTAATCGGAAATTTATCCACAGGCAGAGTGTTCGCATTTGATTGTGATAAAATCTATTCCCTACGATTACTCTTGTATGGTTTTCCTATGCAGACATTTAAAATCTTCCTGACTTTAAAACTACGTTTTCAGTAGTAAAATGTGCACCTTGGCCATGTAAGTAAAAGCGCCAATGGGTAGATTATAGCCTACTCTTCGGTGATACACCTCTGCCTGGTTCTAGTGAAGTAGAGGCGTATACGACGTGTCTCCATTTCACTGACACAGAGTAGCATTACGCCAGTAATGAACGCTTGTTATTCGTCTGCAAACAGTTAGTCGTGGAAACTAATTGATGTCCAAAAAAGCAGGGCACAACATACTAAAGTAGAGTAATAAAAAAACCGAAGTTTTGAGAACCGATGAAGGGCAGCGAGATGAAAATGGAGAATCACATAGTTGAAGGAGCGAGGAATTGGGAAACCCTCGAGGAAACACGCCGACCATAAGCATTGTCCGGTAGTATTCCCAAGTCATCGGCGTCGTAAGCATTTGATTTTTTTTTGGGGGGGGGACGTCACTGGTAGAGAAAGTGTACATATAACCTACGTAATAAAGGTGTGTGTAGGAGTCCTCCGCCGAGAAATTTTATATTTTAAGGTGCAAAATGCTGCTATTTAAAGAGTTTCTGCATCAAAATATTTAATACGCAACTGAAGGAAATCTAAATCTTAAAAAATCTTAAAAACTACAAATTTTTTTTGGGGGGGGGGGACGTGTCCCCTTCCGTCCCCCCGTTTACGACGCCCCTGTAAGTGCAAACAGTGGAGTCTACGCCACTAGGAACTGAACCCGGATGACTTAGATAGGAGGCAGGCGCCGTAGCCACAGCGCTAACGGCTCGTCCTGGCAGAGAGAACGTTGTTGAAAGCAACAGTCAAATGGGAAATGAGCGCGCCGTCAAAGCGGGGAGGGTAAGGACAAGAGATACACGCAGGTGACGGACATACACTCACCTGACAACTGTGCGCAGTAGCGTAGAGCGGGCCTCGTTGTGATACGTGATGATGACGCTGGTCGCAGGCAGCTCTGTCCTCCACTTCCGCTTCCGGCACCTGCACACAAACAAGCGAACACGGTTTTCAGTGCCATTCGTCACACGGCGGCCGGGATTGGCTGGCCGCTGTTCGCCGCCGGAACCAGTCGTACCGCCACTTCCTGTACACTGCATGTCGATACACTGTTCCGCTTAACTTCACGCGGCACACTACTTGTTCAAAGTGGTAGGTGTAAGCTACACACGCTCGTACGTACATACATATATACATACATGCATACGTACACACATACATACATACATGCATACGTACACACATACATACATACACACATAAATACATACATACATAAATACATACATACATACATACATACAACATACATACACAAACATTAATTTTTAATTTTGGGATTTTTAGATACGAACAATGCCGCAAAAATTCCCCTCACACTCTTTGTGACGTAAATAACAAATAATGTTACATTTCACTATAAAAAATTTCAAAGTTTGGAAAGCCTCACATGTTTTTGAAAATATAATCCTCAAATTGGCGACTATCCATTTCTATGTACTCCTGAAGTCTCTCCCTGCGGGTCCGCATTATCCTACTGTCTTGGTCATGTCTGATGATATTACCACGAATTACGTTTCCGTCAGGTCGCGCAGTGTTAAGGGCATGGGTCCAAGTTTCTTCGCATTTAACGACAATTATTTTTTAAAACATAAATGGGAGCCGGTATCGTAAAATCGCTTCGTAACTTTGTTATGGCTGATTTAAACTGCATACTCTAATTTTCTCGAATCAGAAGACTGGAAAATAGTTGCTAATTAGTTAATTAATGAAATTTCCTTTTAATTGATAAATTAGCTATACCCATCATACAGTTAGTCTCGAAAAATTACGTTGCATAGTAAAACCAATTTGCAAAAAAGTTACGAAGCAATTTTACGATATTGACTCTTGTATGTAATTAAAAAAATTATTATTTTGAAGGCCGAGAAACTCGGGCTCAAGCCCTTAAAGGTACACTTAGGGTGGTTGACTTGCGCCTCCTGTATCTACAGATAAGAAATGTTGAAGTCAAGGGAAAAGGCTCGCCACGTAAATATATCCCGTAAACGTATACCGTAAAATGTACTTTGATGCCCTTGTGTGTGCGGTAGCACCATCCTGTTGGAACTCTATAACGGAATTACTTATGTCGTTTCGTTCGGCTACTGTGGAGAGTCATGTGTGAATAGGTATGGTCATCACACTGGCAGTTTAAATTGGGACCATACTTAATACACGTCTTCTGGAGTTGCCTAGTTATTGACGTCACAAATGAGGAAAGTATTTTTGTCATACCTCGCATAACACTCGCAGGCCTGGGCTACAGTTATACTAACACGTGCACAACATACAATTAGCAAACCTGCACATAAACAGTATTGACTACGGTGCTACATTCGCGCATAGCACGACGAAAGCTCTCCACATTATTTGAAAAAAATATTTATAGTGCTATATCGCCTTATTATCGACTGACGCAGTTAAATACGAATTCGGATATTCGTCGTTGATCTAAAATAAGTGACAGGTGAAATGTTGCGTGGAATAATCATATGTTAGTAATACCAAACATAATATAAGTTGCACAGGAATCTTATACATAACCAGCGCTGTACAGAAAGAGACTCAGTTGTACATCACCGTATAGTTACTACTCTACGAGACATTCATTGATATACCTCTCTTATATTGTGTCAGGAACGAATGATGCCTCGAATACAAAAAAAATCCAAACCCATAGCTCATTCACCATGTAGTAAATTAACTAATTATTCGCTGATTATCAGTGAATTTCCAGTAACAAATATTTCATCGGTAGAGGTACGGGAATGTCGCAGATTTATCTGGCATTAGCATATATTTCTCTGTCCTATACACGCACTAGACAACATCTATTATACTCTGACTAATAACCGTATCAGCCGGTAGCTTGCACTATCATACTAATTATTTCCATTTTTTACTACTGGGTTGCAGTTGTCAATAGGCGTGCCGAAACATCCGTCGTCTAGTTACAGAAGTGACACTAAAGTATACGTTTTTGGCATCCAATCTAACCTAGACTAAATCCACGAAAATTACGTACCTGTGTCCCTCGGGTCTCTGTCAAAAAACAACCTATTGCGTCGTCAAATAAGTTCATTAATTTAATCAATTAAATTCACAAGTAAGATCGTAAAGAAAAATACCGTACCCATATGTACAAAAAATCTGCAAATTATCGTGTAATGTAGTTCTACTTTAATACAAATGCTATCCGAACTAACGAAAAAAATTTAAAACGCGTTAAATTTCTACAAGGAGTTTAACTGATCATCTTTCACGTATAAAGTCGACATTTCAACTACTGAAAGCTTGCTGACAGGAAGTACCACTGGAGTATTCATTTACTGGTTTCAACTAATGGTTTATGTAAATTGTGTCCATGTTTTCTAAATAAGAACAGTGTGAAACTAAAAACCACCAAAACTCAAGGAACACACAAAAAATGGATGAATGGTATTAATTAATAAGGACCGTATAGAGTAGCTGGCGTAAAGGAAAACCTCATAGGGGTTCACATAATTTGTAGTAGGCTTACAATAACATTGTTTGTTAACGACTTCTATTCATACATTAATTACCACCTATTGCTTACGCCCCAAGTTTTTTTCGAATTAATCTTACAAGCACTTTCATAGTATACATTTTTTTGTACTTTTAAGTCAGTTTTAAAACGTAGTATACTAATTTCTTCATTTAACTTTTGTTGTATTCCCCAGCCATCGTCAATGGAGAACAAATCCGATTAAACAGGGCTGGGAAAAATACGTAAATACGTAAACACATTATTTTATATTCCCTTACATTTAAAATACGCTTCGTAAATTACAGCTGTGTGTATATTAACATGAACTACCGACGTAAACCACAACTTTAAAACTGCAGGTGTGTTGTTCTCTCTTGGTCGAGAGGTATACTATTGCAACATCTGTGCTACTATATCTTGCTAGTGCAGTACATTAACTTACTATTAGGCACAAGTGTATTAGAGACGAATGAAATATTGATATAATTTCTAATCGGAATTCTACGAAGAAACACACATGTACACATAATTACAAATCTAAGTATTAAATAATTGAAAACGCGCTGTGAAATCTGAGAAAATATAATTCAGCAAGCCGTATGGAGGTCTCTGAGCACATATTTTAGTTTCGCCAATCTTACCGAGATTATGGTAAAGAGAGGTGTTAGAGAATACGTTATAAACACAGTCACGAATAACTCTCTGAATCGTTGTCGCCCTCGAAAGACAGTCACAGAAGACTATCTTGACTAGATATGAAACTAGAGAATAGAACCCCAGGATCTCTATAACAGCGGACCAGTAACACCAAAATGTCAGTTCACCAGTATAGTTCTGTGTCGACTAATGAAATTAACACTTGAAGAAAGTAATCTGCAAGTGTTGATGAAATGTTGTCTTCATAGACACCTATAAGCTTCTAATCCTTACTTTTGGAAGGCATGAGATATTTATGTAAGAAATTAACACTATCCTCCAAGAAGCTATTACATAGCTGGAGGAATCCGGGTCCCCACCCCCCAACAACCAATAGCAACGTCCGTAAGTTTCCCGCATATGAGACTCAGGCGTAACCTTTTACAAATAAAATACACATCACTGTGAAGTGAGGCGAGCCGACTTGGCCACTACAGTTAATAGAAAATTATAGTTTCAACTCTACAAATATCATTGTTTGCATACTGTACAACGAAAATCGCTGCAGGTATGATTTCAGTTCTTTGCACGTTGAAGCGATGCTGTACCAGATGCCTAATTTGTTACTGAAAAATGACCCATGTACACAGTTCCACATTTGCTACGGTAAATAGAGAGATAAATAGAGTGGAGAGTAATAAAGAAACTGGCGAGCAGAATGCGAATTAAATGCAGACGCGAGGTTGGTTAACCACGAGGTAAGAGGTAAATCACGGCTGAGCGGCGACCACGCGACCTGCCTTGCGTGCAAGTGAAGCAGTAGTGTAATTACACTGCCCCTGCGCGCCTCTGGCAGAGCCGCTTGCACTACACTGACGTCCTGCGGCGATGCCTAGCCGCAACTCTGCAGGCGCCAGATGCTAATTTACCAGCCGCGTGCCGGCGGGGGACATCGTTATCTGCACCGCCGCGGGCGATCCTCCGACAAGCAGTGTACTAGTGTACGGGGATCCTCTAACCGGCCAAAGGCTACGATTCAATCACTAGTGTACTTGCTAATTGTAATACTTGTATTGGTCATGTCACTGCGAACTGGGTTCCAATCCACACATAATACTTGTCTTCAAGTCAGTCGACTTACTACGCTGTACGAATGAAAGTTATTCGTAATCTTTATTGCAGTAAATATTGTTGTTACACAAAGACGTTTACATATAAGTTTAAAAAATTGTGACAGTACAAGTAATTACTATTCCTAAAATTGTACACAAAATTCCTAGCAAACGTATGAATGCAGTTTGTACATCTATCTAATCAATTCATGTTCATACCCAAAAGGTTTCTTGTAAATTTTACAATTGTTTGTAGTATAATTAATTTTTGGGTAAACAAGTTTCCAAAACGTAGCCGTATCTGATCTAGCGCAGAAAATTAATTTTTGTGTACACCAAATATTCTAATAGTTCTTTACTAATAAAAGTACAGGATGTTTTCCTGCTTTGCGCCAGACCCTTGGTCCTGTGCAACCGAGCGGTTCTATAATCGTGTAATTAATTCACGGCCGAGAAGAGACTTCAGAATACGGCCGTATAAATTTATTCAGCACTGCTAGAGCTCGGTTGTATCCGCTTATCAGAGCAAGCCACCGCCTCTGATGTGTACTCTGAGGATCACAGCGAGACGAACTGTGTTCTAGGCACAACGGCAGGTCAAGCGATCCTAGTACACATCTGCTGCGAGTACAAGTAATGTGTTAAGGGGGCGGTTCAACGGAATTTCTAATCGTTTTAGTAACTTTTATGTTTGTACGAGATACGGTTTGTTTTGTGGATATTCATTGCGACTATTTTTATTAATGGCAAAAGTCCAATTTTGCATTAAATTGTTTTATTCGTTAAAAGGAAACTGACTGACAAATCGAAATGTAAATAATTTACACTGAAGAACAGTAATACGGTCTACGTCAAAATTCTTCAAAATAGCGTTTTTTAAGATGACTGAATTTAAAATAAAAATTTGAAAAGTTTTTGATATCTAATAAAAAAAATTCTAAGCGGTTTTCATACGTGTCTGGACGTTACCCGTGACACTGTTCTTCAGAGTGAACAAAATCATTTCTGAAAAGCAGTTCGTTTTCATTTATCATATTAAACCATATTACGCAAATTTGGACTTCGGCATGCAATTATACAAAAAAAAAATATGAAAGCTAAAATTTAAATTTCACTAAACATCATTCGCAATATAAAATGTGTACGAAACAAACCATGTCTCGTACAAATATAAAATTCAGCGAACGATTAAAGTTATCCGTGAATTTCCGCGTAAAGACGGGGTTCAGAGTGCACATTCCCTTTCATTTCATTATGTTAGCCTGATATCGAAATACATAGTTTATATCAATTCCATTTGAAAATTTAATTTTATTGTCGTAAATCAGCTGCTATATGCTATTAACGGTAAACTGAGCACATTGACACACTGGTTATTTTCCCTCTTTACAGCCCACGTGTATATTACCGTTACTGTTATCGAAAAACATATTTATTAATTTAAATAATTATTAAAAAGAACATATTTTATTATATCGTAAATCATGCCAACTTTGATCTTGCGGATTTAATTTTGTCCTGGTCAAATTTTCTGTGTCGTTTAGCGAAGAAAATTTCTAAAATCTACAGGATGAAGTAAATGTGTTTTTGTAAACAATCGCACCAGCTGTCTATTTATTTGCGAAATGACCCCAAAAGTAATACTTTGAGCGTAGTAAAACTATCCCGGAAAGAGCCAAATTAACCCCCGATTACGAGGTCCCCGATAGCATACGTTATTACACAACGCCTAGGTTTTACAGGGCTGTATTGAAACTGCTGTGTGTTTGTAAACTGAAGTCGAGCAACATTCCACATCCGGATGACGGTTTCCGTATAATGGTTACTGTAAATTGTAAAATTCTTTTAAATTGGAAATGTTTATATTTGCATAAATAAAAATTCCGGCGCAGGATGTTGGCAGCAACACAGAAATTTTCAGTATTATTTTGGTTTGATATAAAATCACATCGCAGAGACGGGTTACTCGACGGGAAGCACGCACGCTAGGTATGAGGCTCGCATTTACAAGACGATGTGGTATCGAAGCCGCGTCTCATCCATATCGCCCTTGGTCTGCGAGGCATCGGAAATGTAACATAACTCCAACAATATCATTAACGTCCTATCGAAACCATTTTCAAGCAGCGGAAATATTTTTCCTCATTTCATTGCCCTAAAAAAAGTTTTAGAAACATTACGCAAAGTATTCTGGGAAATATTTACGTACTCAACACCTCAATATTTTATGAAACGTTCTTCAGAAATGCCTTTTTATGTTCTGATTGATATTGTATGGCTTTAAGAGACAACACTAACTTTATCGTAACAAACATTTTATTTAAAATCAGAATAATACTTTTAACGTAAATGCGACGAACTAAACTTAACATATTTTCACAAATGATAGGAAAGAAAATTTTAACAAATATGAAATGTCAGCTTAAGTATTTCTTGAAGTTACTGCAGCGATTTGAAGTAAGTATCGCCGCATCATGAATTTTCGTTTATCTATAGCAAGAGTTCAACTCCTGACTGCTTTACATTTTGTCAAAAAATACTAATTGAAATATTGACGCTCAATATAACAAGTTTCCAAGATCATTGTGTTCGAGCCATTCCAACAGCAACAAACGTTTAATTTTAAACAGAAATGGAATAATATTATTAATGTTTGCCTATACGCTCAGTGTCTGTACTGACAAACAGTATGTCCGTCAGCATGGTAAACATGTATTGTACGCCCTTGTACTCACAAGATACCTTGCAGGAATTATAAAGTTAATGGCGTTGTTCACGAAAAAGTTCGTTATATATTTGTAACAAATCATGATGCATTTTCTGAATTTCTTTGTCTTTTACTTTTAAAATTAATTTTTGCTAGACATAATTTTTATGCGAACGAATACACGACGTTCTGCTCATTTTTATTGAATTTTCTGGAAACAGTATTTTCTCTCGTTTCTTTGTGTATCGAAAAATCACATAGGTTTTTACTTTCGCCAATTATATTTCAAAAAGTATGCACTTAAATAGTTTCGGTCCAAGTAAACTGCGATAGTTCATCAAGTCTGCAATTTTAGTAGTATTAAGCTCTTGATATATATTTTCGTAACCAACGCTTCTAAAAAAATTAAAAATGTTAAAATATTTTATTTAAACACTTCTCATTTTCGAGAAGCAGATCCACTGTGGAAAACAGTCGAGAAATTTAGCTATGCAGTTCTTCTATTTTCTTTTTTTTTTCTTTTATAGTTTACAAAAATATTGATGCGATGAGCAGAGAATTACAAATGATAAATCAAATTTTCAGTTAGGTCAACTAGAAGAGGCCTGAACCAAGTACTTTCAACCAGAATGACCTTACATTTGCTACCAGACTTTCACAGGTCGCAGCAAGACTACAGCGAAAAAAAAAAAAAAAAAAAAAATTGGGATTAAAAATAAGGTTGCGTATACGTTTACAAAATTTATTTCAAAACTAACTTGATATTTTTAGTGACTTTGCAAAAATCATTTTGATAACAGTAAAAAAAATATTCTTACAAAACTATCTAAAAATTATGTATATACTGTACATAAAGATTTTAAATGAAGAAATAAATTATACTTTTATGTTAATATGGTCTACGTATAAAAACAGTGACATTTGTAAACACTATTCCTTGGCTTGGTCAACTAGGACCTCCAAAAAATATTCAGTAGATATATTTGACAGTGTGAACACAGCCGCTCTAGTAATAGAAACAGACGCTCTAGTGATAGCAACAGCCGCTCTAGCGATAGTAACAGCCGGTCTAGCGATAGTAACAGACGCTCTAGCGATAGTAACAGACACTCT